>JAULBX010022741.1:0-73800 GCA_032358255.1 Heterotrichella gracilis | reverse complement strand
ACATCCTGGGCATTGAAGTGCCACCCCCATTTTCGCCCATTAAAACCTTACTCGATTACGTGGCTCCCACTGTATTATACTATATGGTTTATAAGGGGAAATACAAGAGATAATGAAAAGATAGCGGTGAGGATGACCATTAACTGCACTGGGCGCCACTGAAACGAGAACATTTTACTGGCAGTCAAACGGGGGGGGGAGTTGATGGCACTGCTGCGATGTGAAGCACCGCACATTCAGTGCCCTGTTGGTTAGGCACGATGACCTAACACCTACTCTTTGGTTCCATCATGGATCCACTGCTTTCTGAGGTCAGCAGCACCTGCAAGCCTACTTGGCATACGTGGACATCTTGGTACTGCCAGCCATGGGGTTATGTTTTTGGTTTGACTTTCACCTTTTTGGTAGCCCTAGTCAATCTACATAACAACCCACCCTGATTTTGGGCTTAAAACGCTTGCATAGGTGCAAAGCTTGGTGGTGGTGGGCAGTAGGTGGTCAACATAGCTGTTATGTATTCAACACTGGGTGCAATTGCATGGTGCCAATTGCCACCATCACCATGGTGTCAGCGCGTATCAGGTGATCAGCCTGTACAGTATGTACTGGCCTAACTGCACCTTCATACCCCGCTGCTCAGCCATGACATTGTCAATGCATCTGACATGCGCGCATGCCATTGAATAAAATGCTATTAACATCTGAAAGCAATAGTTGATAAATGTTTTGACATATCAGATGGTGTTCCTTGTATTCATGGGCACATAGCAAGAAGTGGGTGAGTTGGCTTGAGGGAATGCTGTTACACAGCAGGGCCTTGGGCCAGATCTCAACGATGGATGCCGGACTGCCTCCAGAGGACCAGGTTAGCCGGAAGTGGTTGGTCTAGTGGCTCTGTCAGTACTTGCAGCTACTGGGCTCAGAACAACAGGCAGGCACTGTCTGTTGCGGCCTTCACTGGGCTTTCAGATGGTGCTTGGCACTTGCTCTTTGCATGCACTTGCTATCGCAGATGGCGGCGGCCAGCTTCAGCTGGTGCCTTGATTGCTCAGGTTGCCAGCACGTCTAGCGGCGCGTGCGGCTTGAAGTGAAGACTTTGTGCAGCCTGTTTGCGTATGCATGTGTGTGCGGCGAGTGCGGCACAGATCTGTGTGTGCGATGCAAGGCGATAGGCGCTGCAATCGCAGGCAATAGCGCAGTGTTGGCCCCTTGGTAAAGTTACAGTAGACAATACCAGCTCTGGTTGTAGTACACTTCTCCCTTGAGGCAGCGCTTGCTAGCCTGAGTGCGCCACGATGGGCGGCTTTGGGTGCTGGTGGAGATTGGTGCTCAAAGATAATATTATTCGAGAAACTAAAGACAGCAAAAGTGTCTTGAGTGCACTATATACAGGTTTGGGGAAAAGTAAATTGCAGAAAAAGTTGTGAGTGCACACAAACGATGGCGCGTACTCACGGTGGCAAGTTGGCGGGCCGCTAGGCGGTAAATTTGTGATGATACTATAAAAACGTGCACTTGCCGTGAACAGCAATAATACTGTCAAAAAGCTTAGCGCAATAAATTGGTGATAAAACTGTCATAAAGCGAACTGCTCTTAGGCGAACAGTATGCCTAGCAGTGACGGGTAAACCCTAAAGAGGGTCCATGCGTCCATGCAGCGTTAGTACGCAAGGCGCTATGACAATGGGTTTGGAAAATGGGGCGTGGGAGAACGAGTGTTGTGGGGTGCGTGGGCCTGTGTTGACAGCCCCCGCCCCCTCCCCCTCCCTAGGACTTTGGCGAAGGCAAAGGCAAGTTGACAAGGGCTAGGTGCAAGGGCTAGGCTGCGCTCCGCTACGCTTCGCGCTTTAATGCATGCCTTTTATGCACTTTATACATGTTGATTGGAAAGCACGTTGCTGAACTGGACCTGCAGTACTCAAACTTTCGAACCTGCAGCCCCTGATGAGCCATTAGGAAGCCAGGGATTACAGGGCCCGGATTCACAGGCCACCAGTGCAAGGGGTTTGGTAGTAATGGTCCCAGATTGCTGGGGATGCGTTCTCGTTTCCAACGCATCCTGGTGTAAATTGTTTTCACTTTGATTAATGCATGCATATAAATTTCTACCCCAGGAGTGTTGTACAAGCCTTGCAGGGGTCTCCAAGTCCATGGTGTATTGTTTGCTGCCTTCTGAGTCTTGACATGGGTGATACTTACCAACCCACACCCTATCATGTACCCATGGTGGTCAATCTGGAGATTAATCGAGATGGGCCATCTTTAATTTGGCTTTAAGCAGGGGGCTACAGTTTAGTAACTTTTTGACCCCATGCCGGAGTGGCTGATACTTAGTGCAGAAATGCAAAGAGCTTATCCCTAGGAACCTCCTGTACCAAGGGAATAGAAAATTTGCACCTTTTTTTGGAGGGGTGGGTGGGTGGGTGTCTGAGGTCCCTTTGAAAAATTTCAGTGGAAAAAGTAAAAAGCCCTTACTCTTTTTTTGAGGGGTTGTTTCATCAGCCTGGGCAATGCCATAGGCAACTGTGGATGTAAAGATCTATTACAATGGTTGTACTTGCCCAAAGAGGGCATACAGTTGATACAGCATAGGCATGCATGGGTACAAAATGATTACATTATTGACTATATAATGATTTAATGAATATATTGATTAAACTGAAATACATCTATTATATTATAATGATATTATCCCACAAAGAATAGAATCTTGTAAATAAATGTTGCTTCGTTTGTAACTTCTCTTTCACAAACTTTTTGTGACGGCCAGCTGTTCCATTGGCATCAGGACTGCGCAAGGGTCATTTTGCCACCCTGTTTGCCCCATTCTGTGAGGTTGAGGGGGTGGGTGGGTGTCCAGAGATCAATTTAGAAGAATGTTGGCATAGGGTCAAAAAAAATAATTATATAGCCCCCTGCTTTTAAACCACATTTTGTGAGCCTTAATGTGTAAGGCCCTTTCTAGAAATCTTTAACTTGGTTAAAGTCGAGCCTTTAGTTAAGAAAGCTTTTAAGGACAGCTATTACAATATGGAAGACCACAAACCTAACCTCACCACTGAGGATGGTGGGCGGATGGCCGTCGACGAACCTCAACTCCAGCAGCGATTGGGTGACTCCGTGATACCATATTGTTATCTGGAAATTGTGTATACTTGCATATTTTCGGCGTCATAAAAATTAAGGGTGTGCGCTTTGGCTCGAGTGTTAGCGAACTCAAGCGACCCCGACGGCGGAAATGCTTTTGAACGCCTATACTGTGACAGTGAGGGCATTTTGATGGCTTTATAGAGGCTCAAAAGCTGTAAAGCCAATTACACCTTTATTGACGTTTTGCACGTGTGATTTGCCCCAATCACTTCCTCATGACGGAGTTGCTGAAGCCCTGAGCCAACACATTACGCTAGCCAAGCACATAACGGATGCTAGGTGGAGTGTGACTTGCCATTGATGGATCCACTAGTTGTTGACAACACCGGCATCGTCCTGTCTCTACCTTTGATGCCCTGACTGCTATTGGTTTACCTCCACGTGTGATTGCCAAGTTATTTCCTGAGAAGCAACTTCTTGCCATTCAAAGCTCCTATGTTGTATACAATGTGTGGCACAAAACGTACAACCCTTGTGCATGCCCTGCATGCTGACGTTGGCTAACGCCTATGCTTGACCTGCCATTCTGGCTGCTGTGGTGCCGTGGTGCGAGCCAGTGGCTTCCTAAGTCCGCCTATGTGCGTCCCCTATCTTTCTTGTAAAACTGCCGAATTGCGGCAAAGCAGCTTGTTTCAGCAACCTTTTTTATAACACACGTGTTTTGCATGTGCTACAACAACAAAAGGAACACGTGGAGGGGGGAGTGGTATCAATACGCCATGATACCACATCAAATCTGCGTGCTGACCAAGTACCTCCCCGTGACAATCTCCGGCCACATATATTATGCTTCCCGCTTTAAAAGCATTTGCACCCCCACATATGTAATATAGCTTGCCAATAGCTTTTAATTTTCACGTTACCCTGCTTAAACCCACAACCAACCTGTGTCACTGAGGAATGCCCTCAACATTTCTTAATTCACTCCTCAAACGATTTTTGCGTCTGGTCGAGGACCTTTTTGAGGGCGGAGGTGATAAAATAATAGTAATCCTATTTTAAATTATGAATAGATGTAAATACTGAGATTTTACAAAAAAAATGAGATAGTCAAGAGGGAGCCAACCCGGGCTCATTAGACTGTTGGAGTGTTGTTGCAAGAATTCACCTCGTTTATTGTAAGTGTTACAACTATGAATTTGTGAGGCCAAAAGGGCTCCACTTTTGCTACTGTAAATGCTAAACAAGTTTCTTTGAATATCAATACAAAGACTGCACTTTGGGGGCTGTTTGGGGATCCTTTGGGCTGTTTTGAGCTATTTTTGGCCATTTTTGGCTGTTTTTGGCTGTTTTGCCAGGAGGACTTAATTATATCACAATACAGTGATATATTTAAGTCCTCCTGGTTTTGCATTAATTTCAAACATTAAAGATTTCCACTCAGAGGGCAAATGTTGGCTCAACTCTCCTCAATCAAATTGTGCTGATTCCAAATATGTTCTCAAAAGTTTTGCCCTTGGAGGGGATGGGGGGGGGTATCTAACATGGTACTGGGGACCTAAAATGGGCCAGAGTGTCACTACCTAGCTGTAAATTCCTGTAATAACTGTTATTGCAATAAAATCTTCTCCATTGTTGGTGGCAAGGCGTCTCGCCTTCTTTACGCAACAGAATGGCAAAACATTCATGCAGGTCTTCCATGAGAGCGATTGTCTGAGAGAGAGCACAGTTTTAGCAGGGAGGAATTTTAAAATTTATATTTTTGTGCTTAAAGTTTTCATCCTTTTGGCATAATGCATAATATATTAAAAGAACTTGCAGTTGTTTACTGGTGCTAACGTCACGAGAATGCCTCATATATCAAACCCAGTTAGGCAGGAAAGCCACACAAATTTACCCTCGAGGAACACTATGATAGCCGCATATTAAACAGCCATAAAGAGCATACACGTCAACCACTTTTCTAAGTATGGCATGCTCGTGCAAATTCAGGGTCCACCTCAGCCCCTCTAAAAACAACCCTCTGTCACCCTGGACCCTATCTGCAACATTTATCTGCTAAAATTTAGCTAAAGCTTCACCCTACATTACCCTACATCAAGTCCAAGAGCCGGAAAGGCCAGAAGTGGCTGGCCTCCTGCATTCACCAATGGTGTGCGCCTTACAGCATGAAATCATCAAGTTAACTAAGTTAACCTTATCCCTGCAGGGCCCTGGTGGTGGTATCATCAGGGTGCAGTCTTTTATATTCGGTTATGAACCCGGTAATATGTGATGAAGTGCTAATTTTATTGCGGCGTGTCTAGCCTCGTTGCAGCGTTGGTGGTAAATTCCTGCCCACCGAACTTCCGGGCAGCGCTGCCAAGCCAGTGCAGCATTTGGCAGAGCCACACCACGAGCACAATCAACCGGACTTCATAATGTTACAATTGAAATAAAGTCCTTGTGTGAACGTTACCTTCTATGTATATCTACAATGCTAACAAGTGCCTGTTAAGCCTTGGCTCTAGGACTGGGGTGAGGCATACCCAGACATGCTAACCTGGCTTTCAAAGCTGGAAAGCAAATACTTACTTACTTACTTTAACAAGTGCCTGTAAACTACTGCTTGTGGTCCAGGAAACTTGGGAGTGCCCAAAGTGGGCTATTAGGTACAAGGTGGCGTGTGCACACCACCAAACAGGCATCTTTATAACACCTATATTAGCTTTCAGCTGGCTAAACATATGTGTGACACATAGCACTTGCACCCATCTAGACAACCAAATTGAACTCATCAAGTGCACAGTGCATGCTGTTGCCTTTTAGGGTGCCACCTGAATACAACCAATAACAGTATAACTCGCCACCTCTACTTACACTTACAGTGCTTTCTAAAGGGGAACTACAACCTGCCGGAGGTTGTTCCCTGCTCCAAGTTTGTCTAGCCCTACCTGCTATATTTTACGACCACGACCACAACCATACCACGTCCAAGGTCCGTGCGTCAGTAAGCAGCATAAGAAATTTGCTGCATCAGTTGCACTTGCGTGCACTTGAAGTGCACTAGTACCGTCAAGCACTACGCGATGTTCTTGACGGCAACGAATGAGAGCATGCATGTATATGTGGCGCAACCCAAGTCACGAGACGCAACCATTCACTTGACTCAGACGTCCAAGCTCATACAAAGTACGTATGTTTCACGTTGAGACTGTAAGTGGCCATCTAACAGCCAAAAATAGCGCAAAACGAACAGATAGGACTGCCGTGCTTTGATTACACAGCTGAGGATTGATTACATTCAATTGGCCGACCCTGATAATTGTGTCCGTTTTCACTCCAAAATCGCTGCGGTCATCGGCGTATGAAGACCCGAACAAACAAAACTTGCTGGACAATGCCGTGCGGGCAGGCGTAAAGGTCGTTTGAACTTGCACAGGTTTGGTGTTCCGTGCAAAGCTGCAATTTTTTTGAAACCTTTTCACCACCGTCTAGGATGTATGAAGGGTGCTGCGGCCACTGTCCATCCCGGATAACTGGGCTGCTGTGACTGCGCGTAAGAATCTTTCTAGAGCTTGGGTGTGTACTAAACACCCACAATGAGGGCACCCAACCCTAGGACTTGGCGCTTCTCGGCGGTTCCTCCCACGGTATCCCCACTGGCCATGCTTGTGGCAGCCTGTTTCTACACACTCACGATTGCACGGTTACAGCCAACCCAGACCCAAGCGCCGCAGCAGCTTGACTCACACGCCAGTGGCCCTCTCATACACATGGTATGGCACTACCCGCGGGTGAAAGACTGCCCTGCCTGCCTGTGCAGCGTAGAGAGTGGCCTGAGGCTCCTGCCAAACGCCACAGTACGGGTATATACCCTCCAGACGAGCAGGGAGCTCGCCTCAGGTGGGTCCCATAGCATATCCGAGGGCATAGGCACACGGCATACGGCATAAGCACACTCTAGCTGCAGCTGGAATGGCCACACGGTGCTCCAGTGAGGGCCTTGATATATCCCCAGCGTCCAGCCTCTGCTCAAATCGCAACATTCGGTGTGGTCTTGACTTTGCTGGAACAACAATTGTGTGTAGAACAGCATCGATATCCATGCCTCGTGTAATAGTGCCACCGTAGGTATGGCGTGGATCATATTGAGTTGTCCATGTGGCTTCCTGCGCGACATGCTTCCACTGCCATTTCTTATTTACACTGACTTAGTACCTTGGTTCATACTGCACTGCGATGCCTCTATACTCAAGCCTTACAAGCCGTATTCATGCCCTTGAAAGCACATTCGCATGCCTTACATGCCTTGAACGTACATACTCTTGCACTGGAAGCAGCAATTCACCAACCAGGCACGTTGTACAGATTTGAAGGAGATACACGCCAAGGTCTTCAGCCAGGCAACACCAGGCGCACAGCTGGAGTTTATCCCCCTTGATCCTCACAAAGCGCTGCGTGGCACACCCCTTGAGGGCTGGTACACATCGGGTGCGTGGCGTAAGATGGCCTTCCCCACGCACAGTTTGGCAGATGCGCTGCGGCTGTCCCTTGTGTACGAGCACGGAGGCATGTATTTGGACACAGACGCAGTCCCAACCAGCTCGCGACTGGTGCGTTGTAAAGTGTGCTTTGTAGGGACCCTATATTAGGGTTTATAGATCATGAACCCTACACATGAGTCGAGCATGATAAAGTAAGTAGACGCGCCTGTCCCTTTGTGCACAAGCACGGTTTCATGTTTTTGGATACAAACGCAGTGTGAAACAACCCGGGACTGCATCGCATTTACCCAAGTTGTTGGGGAGTGGGATTGCTTGTCGGGTTTTGTTGTATAAAGAACCTAGTGTAGGGTCCCTAAAGAAGCAACGGTTTAGGGTTCTGGGTCCAAACCCTACTCCGTTGCTTAATGGTGTATTGAGCGTGATTGAGTTGGCGTGTGGATGCACAGCGTGCCTGGTGCGGCTATCACACACCCCCTCATGACAGCCATCGCGAAACAAATACCGGGGGCATAGGCACATGCACATATTTCCGCTCACCCAGTGCCTTCTTGCTTAATGATAAATTAATCATTGATAACCCAAACACAATGTGTTGGTCAAGTATTCACTTGATGAGCCCATGATACAAGCCTTGAATTTAGTTTGTACACAACGCTACCGTGATCCAATCATGTCACAATAGTATAAGCACTCTCGGGCAGGGCATACTCATCCTGCAGCAACATGCTTGTCTTCAGCACAACTAACTATAGTAAAACATGTTCACAGACATTCGTCTGCATTTAAAAGGATATTTCAGACAGTGGGACAAATTGTTGAGACATCAATTGTGGCGAGCATACAAATAGTGCAACCCAAATGTTTCCAGAAACTATGATTGCCCGTCTGCAGGCCCAACTCTCAAATGCCATCCCCCAACAGGAAACCGACTGGGACCTTGACCACGCCCTCAATACCCACATGCTGGCCTTCACTCCCCGCCACCCGTTCCTGGATGCAGCCATGCAGGACTTTCTTGCACACTATGAGGACGCGGCGTGGGGGGCCATAGGGCCTGGGCTGGTGACCCGAATCGCAAGGAAATGCGACTTGATTAAAAAGGGGACGGCTATGTGGACCCCTCAGAGCGCTCTTAACCCGAGCAGTTTCCACAGTTCTGTGGCCGGTAACCACATATTTAGTAGGCAGGTGCTTTCTGACCGGGTGTGTCGCGGTGTATTTGTGGTGCCTGTGGCGCAGGCCAACCCTGTGCATTGGAGTGACGTGCAAGCAGTTTTCCGGGGCACAGTGAGTGACCACCAAGGGGTGTTTGAAAAGTTGACAAGTGGGGATGTCATGCTGGTGCATTACGGGAATCACCGCTTGCAAATAAGCACGCAATGCTTTACTTCTAACAGCCTTTTTGTCGCTTTCATGCACCACTTCTGCCCCCTGGTCCTCATGCATGGGCGTGAGCGAATTGTGTGCAATGCAACTGCACACTGAATGATTTCTTCTGCCTAGGATTACTTCTTTGTCACACGGCAATCATGTGGATTCGGCCTCCCATTGACCTTGTCTTTTATTTTCCTGTGAATTATTTGTGGATGAATTGCTTAAGATTTAATTACTTGTCTCCACACGTCTCTTCATTCCTGTGACAGAGTGCGTCCCCTTTCTTTCTTTCTTGCAAGACTTGGTGAGCATGGATGGTTCCTAGGTTCTTTGTTTCTTGCAACACTTAGTGAGCATGGATGATTCCTAGGGTTTAGGGTGTAAGGTTTTCTTTATTAAGGTTAGGCACAGCAACCAATTGGCAATCTACATGCAAGTGTTCATGGCGCACGGTTAGGTTAGCATGTGGCGGGCCGCCTTGGAGTCTTTTTCATGGGTGCACTGGTGTGGGGTTCGTAGCTTCCACTTGTGCCCGTATAAAGGTGTGAGGCGTGCCATAGCGCGGTGCGTACTAACGTTGCATGGACGTTTGTACCATATTCAGGGATTACCCAAACGGGCACAGGCTACCAATAGAAAGAAGAAAGGAAGGTAACGCACAAAGGCGTAGTTAGGGGGCCACTGGCTCGCACCAGGACACCACACCAGCCTAAACAGGTTGACCAGGTCAAATGCCTAAGACATACTTTCCTGTTACGAAAAATCCCTCAGTGACACTAGCCCTAACACTATTGACATTGGAGATTGTGGGCCAAGCAACCCTATTGCTGCCTTTACAACACGGTAGTCAAAACCATTGTCCATGCACAACTTGTGCACAGGCTGCTATGTATTATTAAGGCTTCTAGGCAGTATCGCGTAGCCTTTCATACAGATAGATTGGAAGCCATCGGAATTTCCCCTTTCAAAGGGGGGTGGGGAGATGTTAACGGATACCTGGGGTTTCTGAAGAACGCTGACTGTCACCTTAGTTCACCAAGTTCTCTATCAGGAACAAATGCATACTTAACATTTAGCCTGTTTTGGGTATCACCTATTTACCACCTCCAGGCATGCCAACTCATTCTTTGCTCCCCACGATTCATACACCAACACACATGAATCCGGGCCATGCCAAGTAGGTGTTATACCCTTGTTACCCACCCCATGTTTCACTAGTTGCTGCGTGACCTGTCTGTGTTTTTCAACATAAAATGTTGAAAAACACAGACAGGTCACGCAGCAATATTATCTGGATCCATGTGGTGTGCCGCTGTGTGTGGGGCCCCCATGGCGTTTTGTTTCCTCCTTATAATTTCTCGGTGGTGGCAATGTGGTGGTGGCAACTTTAAGTTTGAGTGACTCTTCTTGGCTCAAAAATACCAAGCACACAATTATTGCATGCATCATTGTTGTATGTGAACATTCATCACCAATTGAATGATGGCGGGAAAAGCCTGTGGCACAATTGGTTATTAACAATAAGAAGACGACTTCGTGGCAATCGTGGATATGGACTCCAGGTGCCGCATATGCCGCACGCCGCAAAGTTTCTCTATAATCTGGTGACATTGTAGCTCTTTTCGAGCTGGTAGAGTTGTAGTTCTGTTTCAGAGGTACCACAAGTACTGTGTTTCAGTTACAGTGCCGTGCGTTCCATATTAAATAGCAAGCGGAGTTTCCATATTAAATAGCAGTCGGAGTTCCTATGGCTTATTAAACTCGGGTTCAATATGCGTACGCTTGGGCCAAGGGACTCATTAGCGGTCCTATCTATTGGAAAGCATCCAACTTTGATATTTGCGGTTGAAAAGACATGTAAGCCACAATCATTGAGTTTTAAACTTGGCAAGGTAGGCTCAATGAAGTGCCAAATTTGGAATGTTCCCACAATATATACATTGGTTGTTTTTTCAGCTTAAAAAACAACCTACAGTGCACGGAGAAGTGTCGAGTAGCAAGTTGCCGGCCACATCACGTTTGTCCCTAACAACTAGGGGTCAGCATATTAAATAGTGGCAAGGTGGTATTATATCTACATAGTGACAAACAACAAGCCTTGTTGAGCCCTTGATGGGAAGCACAAATTGGGAAGTGGACATGAAGAGTCAATGCGCACCAAGATCCACCTTACCAACATGCTCATGCACCCTCCTTCTCAATCAAGGTGTAAAGAGTGATGTTGGGTATCTTGCTGCGCCCGCTCAACTCTGGCAGCTCAATGACACACGCAGCCTCCACAATGACACCGCCCGCTTTCCTAATCAGGGCCGCCCCTGCAGCCAGCGTGCCGCCTGTTGCAACGAGGTCATCCACCAACAGCACCTTGTCTCCGGCCTTGACAGCGTCCACTTTCATGTGGATGGAGTCAGTGCTGTACTCGGTGATGTAGTCCGCGCTGATAGTAGCACCTGCACACCCCAATTGATTATTTGATAGATAGATAGATATGTAATCAACAAAGGCGGCAGCGCCGTAGCCATCCCTGGGAGCTCCTCTCACCCGAATTAAAAAGCCATAGACAAATACCACAATGAATTAGTTAGCTAGTAACATGCTTTCCAGCAAGACAGCCAGATTTGCAGACAGTGTTGCACCAAACAGCGCCGCCAAGCAGCATGCTAAATAGCATCTACTTTCCCATGTTCATTTGCATTTGCCATGGTACACCCGATTTGTGAACATTGCTCCAAAACCATGCTTGAAGGTAAGAAATCCTTGAGCTCACCTGGCAATTTTCCTGGCTTGCGAAGCATTATGAATGGGACACCAAGCGCGAGGGCCAGGGGTGCGCCAAACACAAAGCCACGAGCCTCAAAGGCTGCACGTGAAACCATGACGCTGTCAAAATGCTTTTTAAAAGCTTAAAATAAATGTAATCAATCCCATCAGCCAGTGGTGGACCAAACACAAAGCCACAGGCCTCAAAGGCGGCATGTGAAACCATGACACTGTCAAAATACTATTTACACATCATGCCTGCCCCCGCACCGTTTGCCAGTGCACATAAGCAGACATGGCAGTAGGGTGAATCAAGCAATGCATATAATACACCCCATCAGCCAGGCACAACCAGCCAGCCACTCACAACCAAGATAAGGATATAGAACGGAGGCCATAGCTACCTGCAATCGCGTCTATTTGCACGTCCTTGTACCGTTCCGTTAGGAGATCCAGTGAGTACTGGAAGGCTGTGGGGTTGAGCAGGATGGTCTGTACATCATAGAACATGATGCCTGGCTTGGGGAAGTCTGGGACAGTGCCAATAGAGTCTGACACAAACTGCGCAGTGCAAGAGGCATTTAGTTGCTTGGCATCGCGCCAGGCAGTTAGATGGATGGCAACGCTGGATGGCAAAGCAACAGGCAGTCAGCAGGATGGCAACGCGGGTGCTGTTTGTATCTGGCACACCAAACCTCCCTACCTTCAGTTTGTCTGAATTGGATAGTATAGTCATCTTGAGCGTTCTTGATCAACTGGAGATGGGTTCAGGATCTGGAGATGGGTTCGACCTGCAGTCAAGCTTGCTCTTTTAAGGTTTATCATATTGCAACTGCGGCACTACAGGCTTGGGAGACCACTACTTCACAATAAGGACGCCGTCAGCACGTTAAGCCGGAGATGAGCGTCCCGTTGCCTCCAACTCTGACCGCATGTGGTTGCTTATACATCGCAAGTTCAGATCGTGGCGGCCAAGTACAGTAGATCAACCCAAACAAGCTTAAACAGTGACACCTTGTGGCCAAACCTGATCTAGTCTGTGGATGAACTGAAGGCAGGAAGGCTTGTCTTATTCACCTGTCCGAAGAACGCTTGGCAGAATTGTTATGCTGGTGGGTTGAAGATGGTGACATGCATGCACCCGCGCAACAACGTATCGCTTGCTGGAGAAACGTGAAGTGTGAACTGGAAACCCTTTGTTGCCATTAGTTGCGAGCATACTCTTATGGACCCTCTTGTGGATCAACTTGCACCTTCCAAACTTTTATGCCATGTCACGGCGAGGGTTTCCCCTTCAAAAACCCTACGACAACATGACGCGTGATGCATGCATATATGCATGCAAAACGTCACAGCAGTTCTGGTAGGCTCGTACAAACTGTAGTTCGTCTGGCAAACGCTTACGAACGCAGCTTGTGCAAACGTTGTACATAAGGTCCTGGGGGGTTTGTACTCGCCGCAGCTCACTGAGATCTGTTAGGGGTGGTTCGTTGCGAAGCAGTTGATGCACTGCCAAAAAGTGTCGCATGTTCATCACTTGGACCAGTAGAGGCCCAAGCACTCAGGCTTTTCAACTATGGGTGTCAGTGTGTGAAGTCAGATTGAACCTACACTCGTCACAATGGCGGTGCTGGCCAAACAGAGCAAGCTTGCAGACTATCTGTTGAAGCAGCGCCGACCTCCCCTGGCCAAAAACGAAACCCTCAGACGGTTTTTGATGCTGGCTCTGGGCACTGTGGCCTTGTTCTGTGCTCCCAGGAGGTAGGGACACTGTCAGCATCTAACACCATAGTTCTGTACCGAATGCAACCCAGTACCAGTCACCTAACACCCTCTCCCATGCAGCCGCTGGCTCCACCTCGACAACGAGTATTTCCATGCCGTCAAGCCTTTGCTGGGTACGTGCTCGGCTGACGCCCTATCCAGGGTTCAGAGTTCAAAATAATGCATTTGTCAGTGCATATGCATGCATTGTGGTCAACAGCTTTGGCCTTCGTAGCACTGCAACAAGGTGGACTGTACAGCCACACTTACGCGCTTCACGTGGCAAATTTTTATTGCTTGGGGGTTGGCATCAGGGTTGGGCATGCAAGCATTGTCTATCACACGGCCTCCCTGTGGTATATTCAGGGCTGTCCCCTTCACCCCATCCACCCATCCTACCCATCCTCTTCTGCAGATGGACTTTTGTACACCCTGTCTGTGCTGTGCGGCCTATCGGCAGCTTCGTTGCTAGCGGCCGCGTATGCGCCATCCGCGCCACCCAAGTGGTAAGGCAGTCCTACAGACCAACACTATTGGCAAGAGCCTGTTGGTTCAGTAGCGTGCAGCCGTTCTTGGGGGACTTGCAAAAAAAACTTCATCATCATCAATAAGGCTTGGTTGGCTCCCATGATTGTCTTTTAATCCAGTCATCATCCAAGCGGGGTTGGAACAGTTGCCAAATAATTAAAAATTGAGTAAATACACTGTTGTTTTAGCACTGCTGACTGCACACCAACAGCTGACCCCGCACGCTGCATATACATTGCATGTATTACCATTCACAAGCAAATAATTCTTGCCCCCACGATGCATACCCGGCCTGATCAACTCCCCAATTGTTATTAGCGTCGGAGCTGCGTGCAACGCACTGAAGTCCAAAACCAACCGGTGCCTTGCATCTTGCTGAAATTTTGCGCCACACTCGCAGGCAGTATGGCCTTTCACAACAGCAGCAGCTCCTTTTGGGGCTGGAGCCCACACCGCCCCGCACCAAGCCTGCACAGCAACAGGCGCAGCAACAGGCAGCACCCGCGTTCCCTGTGCTCACTCCAGTGGTAAGGGATCAGTGTAGGATGATGGCATATGCATGCGCGATGGCGCCAAAATTTTGGCGCATGGTCTGGGCATGCATAGCACAATGATACAGACAAGCAGACCCCAGGTGGAGAACGCAGCCATGCCCAGGGAGATGTATCTTTTGTTTGCCCATTTGCGTCCTTGCAAGCGGGCACCACAGAATGCCTTGTTGCAATGAAATCCCCTGTGCTCACGGCAGTGTGAAGGGATCAGTGTATGATGGCATGTGCATGCGCGATGGCGCGTCAAATGATGGCGCATGGTCTGCTTGTCTGTGTCATTGTGCTGTGTATACTCCATGCTGCAGAGACAGGCCCTTAACCCTAAATCATGCTGCAGAGGCAAACCGTAAATCCCTAACATGATTGTGCTGCAGAGGCAGGCGCGCCCCCTCACACCCTCCGCCCCCTCCTCAGCACCAGCCACAGCAGCAGCCACCCCAGAGGCAGCCCGCCAGGTGGCGGCAGGTGGGGGTGGCGCCACACCATCACCATTGGCGCATAGCTCTGCAGGCCGGGGGGGCAGGCAGGCGTCGCCATATGCTACGCCGCAATCGGTGACCACACCGGAGCAGCTGCAGAGATACATGGTGAGTGCTGGGTTGGCCATCCCTTGAGAAGGTTCAGGGTTCAAGGTTTAGGGTTTAGGGTTTGGAATAGGCCCATCGCCATAAGCTACGCCGCAGTCGGTGACCACACCGGAGCAGTTGCAGAGTTACATGGTGAGTGCCCATTCCTAGAGAAGGATCTGCATTTAGGGAGCAGGGCTTAGGGTTTGACCACTCCTGAGCAACTGCAGAGGGATGCGGTTATTGCTGGGTTGGCCATCTAGAGAAGGATCAGGTTTTAGGGTTTAGGATGCGCCCATCGTCATTCCTAAACCGGAGAGGAGTTGCAGTAGCCCATTCCTAGAGATGGCTTGCCCACGTGAATCCAATCCATCCCGTCCCACAAATTGCCTGACCATTCTTTGTAATTTATCCCACAAATGCCCACCCATTCTCCTTTTGCTCGCAGCTGTGCCCGTGCGGCAGTGTTTTTCCAGGTAAAGGTATTCAGGGTCGCTGCATTTCTCTGTTACCTGAAAAACCTAAACCCTAAACTCCTTCTCATATCCCGCTTGTTATGCTTTACCAGGACGCTTTGGATGAAGACATGGCAGCAGCCACCAGCCCCGACGCAGCCTTTGCAGCCTATTCTACATCCCCAACCTTTCCGCCGCCATCCCCAGAGCCAGCAGGTATGTGTCCCCGCATCCATTTATTGATTGCATCCATGAAGTTCAAGAATGATTCGCACCCATGCGGAACATATACTGCTGTACACAGATAAAAACCCCTTGCCATCGCCGGCCCTCAACCCCGACTCCTTGCCCTGCAGCGCAACCCTCGCCGGCCCAAGGCGGCTGGGCGCGGGCGCTGCGCCAGGTGACCAGCATGGTGCGGGTGACAGGTGCCAGCACCAGCGCTGCGGCACAGTCCTCCCCAGGCCTCCGGCTGCCGCAGGGCGGCGCCCCTCCCACCTACCGCCCCTCCCTGCAGCCGCGATACGTGGCCGCAGCTACGCAGGTGCGCAATCCCCAGACTCTGGTCCAAAACAGGGTGCCCTCATCTGGGAGATACCGCGGAGAGGGGAGGGGCCCCAGGTGGCTGCATATAGTGTATACATGCGCTCATTGTTGCAAACCCAATGCCATGCTGCCAACTCACGCGCACCGTAAAAGTTGCGTGTAGTGAGTGACAACCTCACTCACTAGGAGGTGTGTCACTTTGTTTTCACTTTTTTCAAAGTTGCGACCTTAAAGGGCATGGTTGTATTGCTCACTGCTTGCTGTAAAGTTGGACCCTGATGGGTATGTGCGTGTGGCTAGCTGCAGCATAACCCTAAAGGGTATGTATGTGTGTGTGCGCAGTACCTGGGTGATGGGCGTGTGGCCCCCACCCCTCCCGAGGGTGTGGATGCAGCCGTCAACAAGCTCAAGTGCGATGAGAGGACACTGGAGGTGCGCAATGGTGTGCTTTTGCTGCAGTGTGTTAGACAGTCTCTGGGACGTGCATTCAACCCTGTCGTGTTTCTTCATTCCAGAATTGCACTCCCAAGGGCATATTTTCACCCCCTCCTGAGTACATGTATTACCCTGTCCTGCCCCAGGTGTGGCGGGAGAGGTTTCGCGAGTGGCTGTCGCTGACACTTGTCAAGCCGCTGTTGGCCGCGGTGGACCGTGCGCATGCTGACGTCATCTCATCGGCTGCAGCGCTCGGGTGGGCAAATATCCAGGTATGCTATAGGAATATCTGGAAAATGTGGCTTTTAGGGTTAGTTAAAAAGTACATTTTACATGGAATCGTTTGTGCGCATGCGTCCATCATTGCCTCTGCTGATGGATTTGCGTGACGGGCGTTATTCATAAGCACCTCCAACAGTCTTGTGAGCCCAGGTTTGGCTCCCTGTAAGTGACTTCAAATAAATTTTGTGACCCTTGTAATTACTAGTTTCTGTTGATTTTTTGCTCGCACATTTCCATTACCCAATGCACCTGCTTAACGACAGGCTGCATCCTTGATTACATGTCCCTTGTCTCCCAGTTAACCCCCTTGGGGCTTGAGGGCGGCGGGGAGGTCACCGGGGGCGCTGCGGCGGATGACGAGGCCATTGTGCAGCGGTTACGGGAGGAGATCCTGGCTCGGCTGCCCACCCTGGCTGCGGGGCCGCTGCAGGCCAACGCCATCAAGTGCCTGGAGGTGGGATTAGGGTTTAGGGATTATGGTATAGAATGGTATACATTCCATGCTGTGCAACCCACCCTGCCTGTGGGGACAATACACTGTTGCACTGCCACGAAGTGCTCCTGAAGATAAGTGGAATTTCCCAAGCTGCCCAGCGCTGTTAACTCGCTTGTCCAAACGTGAAGCTCTGGGCAAATGAGATGCCGAGGAAGCTGGGCATTATTCATTACCTTCTATTTCTTACAAGAAACGGAAACGAAAGTGTCTATGGTAGCAAGGTACATTTGGCAATTACAGAAATACATTTTTTTTTCAACTTTTTGATACGCTTCCTGCAGGCAGTGACCACCTATGCCCACCTGGCAGCCCTCCTGCGTGGAGACTCCCCCAGGGGCCTCCTCCCCCCCGCACCCCGGGGCTACCTCATCTCCCGCACGAAAACCCTTGCGGAGGGTTCCTGCCTCACGGCCTTCACATGGAACGGGGGGGGCAGGTGGACGGGCAGGTGCGCGCGCTAAACCCTAAACCCTGAACATAAATCCCTGACCAGGGTGGCATGTGGGCGGGCCAGTCCCTAATCATGCCTGAATGCTAAGGAGAGGGCACAGGGGTGGACAGGTGGGCGAGGTGCTCCTTTGCTGCTATCCTTATTCTACCTATGTCTCATGGGGTGGGGGTGGGAGCCTAGTTCTCCTCCTTTCCATAGAGGGTGTAAATGTATGCATGTTGTGTCGGTATTCTGCAACTTGCCGTCCTCCTGTGTTGTGGCTCGTCGCTTCTCGCCCTTTCATCCCTGCTTTTAGCTGTAGTGAGATCCCGCTCCTTCGTATTTTAATCATTGGCGTCGGATGAATATAAGCATTCCCCCGTTTTGTTACTTCAAATTGTGCTTATGGATACATTTGGGGTAGGAAATGTATCACAACGGCAAGCATGATTTTGTCATTGTTTTGTATTTTTATTATCATTTTGCAACTATCTTGCAGGCCCTGGTCCCCCGGCCTCCCCACAGATTCCGCCCTATTACTTCAGCTATGCTGCGCAGATGACCATTATGATTTTGCCTTTATTTTGTATTTTGAACATCATCATATTGTACCCATTTTGCAGGCCCTGGTCCCCCGACCTCCCCACAGATTCCGCCCTGTTACTCTACCTGTTTTGCGCCTACCTGGAGGCCCCCCAGTGGCATTTCCCGCTGGACGGCTCCCCCCCGCCCCCCTCCCAAGGCGGCCCCCTGTACTTGGGCACCCTCCCCCCACGCACCCCCGAGGTGTTCACAGCCATTCTACCCGCCAGGCCGCCTACGCTACCCAAGGTAACGCTCAGTTGACATGCGTGCCAGCTGTACAGCTGAGTTGTAAGGAAATTGAAGCTGAGGTGGAAATGTAGCGCGCAATGCAAACCGGCGTAAAGTCCCCTGTACCTGCCGCCTGTAAAGTCTCTGTCCCCTGCTCCTAGCGCCTCCGCTGTTTAGCCCGCCTCCGTGCAGCATTGACCATCCCTGTGGACGCCCAACTGGTTGCATTTCCGCTTGTGTTACACTGCAGGGTGCCCTGGCTGTGCTGGGCCTGGAGCTGGGCACCCCCACCCCCACCTTCACACTGGTGGTAGTGGGGGGCCAGGCGCTGCTGTCACTTAGAAAAGCACACAACCACCCAAATGCTTGTAGCATTCCACTTTCAATGGTGGTTGCCAACGTAAGCTGCTACTGCTCACGGTACCCTCACATGTGCAGGGTGCACTGGCTGTGCTAGCGCTTGAGCTGGGCACCACCACCCCCACCTTCACACTGGTGGTGAGGGGGCAGGCGCTGCTGTCACTCAACAACCACCACGCACTGCTGGACGTGCTGCTGCTCATGATGCACGAGGTGAGGGGGTTTAGGGTTTAGGGTTTGGGGTTTAGGGCTTCGGTTTATCTATGAGGTGGATGTGCTCCTGCTCATGATGCACGAGGTGAGTCGCAGGGGTTTAGGGTTTAGATTTAGGGTTTGCCTTTTACGGTTTAGGGTTTGGGTTTATCTATGAGGTGGACGTGCTCCTGCTCATGATGCACGAGGTGAGGCGCAGGGTTTTAGGGTTTAGGATCTGGGGTTTAGGGTTTAGGTTTATGTGTGAGGTGGACGTGCTGCTGCTCATGATGCACGAGGTGAGGCGCAGGGGTTTAGGGTTTAGGGTTTGGGTTAATCTATGAGTTGGATGTGTTGTTGGTCTGATGCACGAGGTGGGGTATGCAGGCTTTCAGGCTGCAGGGTTTTAGGGTTTGGGTTTGGGGTAATTTAGGAGGCCATGCCGTGGCACGGTGTTGTTCGCGGTGCGCCTTTGCTGGGGGTGAAGGGGCCGGCAGTGGGTGCCTGGGGTTGTTTTCTGGGGGGAGCCAAGCTGCGGGTACATCATCAGCCCCCATGTGTGGTTGGGTGTGTTGCTGCCCATGGTGCACGAGATGGAGGGTGCATGGGGTTGGTGGTGGGTGTGGGTTGTATGGCCGTGTTGCTTCTGCCACAACAGCTGGGTAGGGCTTGTCCAGGAGCATGGTGGCCGTGTTGCTTTTGTGCGCTCTGCGCAAAAGAAATGCATGCAGGTGGCGCAACCTGTGCGCTGCATGAGCAGAACCGCGTGCACATGCACATGCACCGCCTTGTCAACATCAAAAAGGGTGTGTACTGTGTACTGACTCGCCTGTGGCTGCCTGCACGCGCAGGCGCAGCGGTCCCAGGGGGGCGTGATAGGCGGGAGGGCACTGGAGTACATGGGCCTGGCCAGGGTGCTTCGCCCAGTGGAGGCCACCTACAACCTGTTTGTGGGCAGGTGGTTCGGCCTGGTGTAGGGAGGTCAGGGATTTGGGGCGGTTTGGTGTAGGCTGTGGTGTAGGGTATAGGACGTGACCTTGACCAAGGATCTGTCCAGGACCCAGGTTTCCATGCCATGGTTGTACTTACAGGTGCAAGGGGGTGAATGTACGTGCCCGTGCTCTGGGGTGGATTTCCGGTGTGGTGAGGGTTCAGTATGAAGTGCGTAGGAGGACGAAAGGGGTGCCAGGACCCTAGTGTAGGGTTGTTCATCTGGGTGGGGGTTTTCCCATGCGCGGTCAGCTGGTGGGCCGTGCTGTGGGCTGTGGGGCGGACGCCAAGCAACCCGGGGCCCTTGGCAAGGGTTTGTGAGCCAAGGGGCGTTGGAGAAGCAGGAGGGGAGGGGGAGGGGGAGGATGCCAGGCGTGATGGGGGCTGCGCTGGTGGTTGTGGGCAACTCATGGGATGCTAGTTGCTAGTCACTCTGGGAGGACAGTACCAGGCAGCCCAACTGCCAGTGGTTTGGATGGAACACTTTGATTGCTATAGTCGTGCTGATTACGCGGCAGTGACTGTCTTGCAGCCCCACACAATTAATTATCATGTTGTAAGATTCCAAACATTGGGAATTCTCTACTAAGGAAGTCTTCAATCAGTACAGCTCTGGCTGGCGGCATCCATTTCGTTCGGAGTTTCAGATTGAGCCCAGGCCCAATGGGATGGCATGGATTCCAAATGAATATTGCAGGGCCTGGCATGGAACTTCCTGGCATGGAATAGTATTGCAGGCCCTTGCCAATCTACACCTTGGTGTTGTGCGGTGTTCAGCAGCCTTTGATTGGCGATCACTCGGATGCCTCACAGCCATATCATCAAATCTTAGATCGGATCATACATGCAATGGTATAATATACAGATATTATCATACTGTATGCCATAGCACGCAGCACTGCAGCAAAGCGCATCTGCTGACAGTCAGGTACATCCTCAAGCTTGGCAAATGACTGCAGGTAATGACATGACCCACTGTGCCCTGTGGCAGTGATGGGAGGTGTGGAGTCCAACCGCGTAGTATTATTGAACGTTAAAATTTATTTTACAACGTCAAATGAATGACTTCAGATTTAACCCTCTCGCTCCGGGACCAAACCCTAGGACGTAAGAATAAAAGTAAAAATAAAAACCACTAAATAATTGGAGGAAAAAACTGCAGCTGACAAATGTTGCGTAACAGTTGCGAAACAATGGACTCAATCAGCAACTCCAAGCAGTGGCATGATACATTGGCAATGCAGTCATGCCTGGCTGCTAGGTGCAGCCCTAAAGTTTAATTTTAAACCCTAAACGCCCCACGTTGTTTGTGTGCCACGCGACCCCAACAAATACCATATCAGGGACAACTTAGTAAGGGACAAGTGATTGACCCTGGATCAATTCTTGCATGACACGCAATAAGTGAGCTAGGACCCATCAGTTGTGCATTCCGTAGGCTATGTAGGCATGCCCATCAGCGCCAGCTATGGGCACCTCATAGGGCCAAGCCAATGTGGGGCATGTGCAGGAGCAATGAAAGCAATGCTGAAGCGAAGGCATGCAGTACAGGGCTAGTAAATGACATGGCTGTTCGTACCAATGGGCAACAGGGCAAGCAAACAATATCATGTACATGGCTCCGACATCCACGACATGGGCACAGGAATACAAATGAGGCATTGCACATTAACAGGTCCACTATACCAGCGCAGGGGGGGGCCCTGCCAGCGTAAAACCCTAAACCCTACAGGGTGTGCCCCGATGCAGACGCTGCAGAAACCCTAGAACCCTCACTGCGGTGTTGCAGGGAAAACCCTATAGGGTCGCCATGGTGTAGACGCTGCAGAACCCTTGAACCCTCGCTGTGCAGCTGCAGGGAAAACCCTATTGCAGGGAAGACCCTAACCCCTACAGGGTCGCCATGGTGTAGATGCTGCAGAACCCGCCAAACAGAAACACCACCGCTGGCAGCACCCAATAGTAGAGCCACATGGCCACACCCCCTTTCGTGGAATGGTACACGTAGTCGGGAGCGCCCCCAGGGATGGGGCGCTGGCCGGGTTTCAGGGATAGCAATTTTGCGGCGGCGTCCCCGTCGGCGGTTCCTGGGACAGCGACCACCTCCTGCGCATCGAGGCAGGGTTGGTAGGGTGGGAGGGTTTCAGCTGGGGTTGATAGGGTGCGCTGTAGGGTGCCAGCTAGGCCTGGTAGGGTGAATGCTAGGGTTTTAGAGAGAGAGTGTTCCCCGTGCCTTGCTGCATGTCAAGGTGCATGGTGCTGCGGCGCGGGCCTGATAATGCACAGGCGGGCCGCCATTTAACAACCCTAAACCCTAGCCAGTGGCAAGCAGCGAATGACCAGATGCATCGGGAGGTGGAGCACGTTGCCAAGGTGTATGGTGCGGCAGTGCGGCAGTGCATCGCCGCAAAAGCTGATGCTCTAAAAATTTGCACAATGGGCACTCAATCTAAACCCTAACCGTGGCAAGCAAGCGCATGGTTGGAGCAGCACAGCCGCGCCCGTAGCCCTAGGCCAGGGTAATGCCCTGAATCCCTAACCCTAAACGTAAACCCTAAATGTGGTGGCTTACCTTAGCTGAGTCTGCCATCTCTGGGGAGGGTATGCCACCATCAACCACACAGTCTTTCACACCCTCCTTAGGGTCCTGCAAGGGTATTTTTACAGCATCTTAGGGTCCTGCACAGGATGCATCTTAGGGCCGCGCTAGGTGAAGGTACCACACCCGACATGCTAATTTGGCTGTGTGCTGGAATGCACTGAGAAAGTAACAACCCACATTCCCACACCCTTGCCTTTCCTGCTGAGGGTCAAATGGCACCCCATTACAACCCAACATCGCACATTTCCCAACATTTCCCGCACCCAACCTCTGCATCGACAGCCGCCGGGTCCCGTTCCCCTTTCAGCAGCAAGGGGTCAATCAAGGGTTATAAGATAATCATAGGATCAAATGGCACCCCATTGCAACCCACACATCTTCCGCACACCCACCTCAGCATCCGCCGGGTCCCCCTCCCCTTCCAGCAGCAGGGGGTCGAAAAGGGTCTGCACAGGGGAGGTAATTTGCCCCCCCGCCCAGGTATTGGGGTCAATATCAAGCTCCCCTGGTGCCAGCTCCTCGGCGACACTTGGCGCTTTTTCGGGCAATGCGTGCTCGGGCATGGCCATGGTGAGGGAGTTCCTCTTCAGATTTTCGAATTTGAGCAGGGCCTTGGGGTCCCGCTGGCACAGGGCCCTGCGGGAGAAGGGTTAGGGGTTTTGAGCTTAGGGTTTGGTGTAAGTTTCTGGGCACAAGGTGATCTGGTATGGCCATGGTGTGGGAGAGATTTAGGGCTTTGTTTAGGGTTTTTCAGGCACCGCGTGGTCGGGCATGGCCACGTGAGGGATTTCCTCTTCAGGTTTTTGAATTTGAGCAGGGCCTTGGGATCGCGCTGGCACAGGGCTCTGCGGAAGAAGGGTTGGGGGTTTGGTATAGGGTTTGGTGTAGGGTTTGGTTTTGCTCTCGGATGTGGTCATATTCAGGGAGGGTTTGGGCTTGTGTGCGCATGGTTTGGCAGGAAGTGGGGTGGCAAGGCGATGGATCCCAGGCCAAAAACAGGGGTTGGGTGAGTCAGCATGGGTTTCAAGCAATTCAAGTGAAGCAATGAAGGATAGGCTAGGGGTTGAATAGCCACATGCATGCAGCATCCCCGCTTGACAGACAGACAGACAGGGCCAGATCCACGCACCATCGCGCATGACCGCTTGGCGGTTGCAACCATTGGCTGTGCACATTCAGGAGTAGCTTTGCAGTGGCTGATGATTGGGATAATGTCGCAAAACCATGTATGCTAGGGCATGCAAGGATTTTGTGCGGTTTGCTAGGGTTTGTTGCGCACCAGCATTTCAGTAGCATGTGGATGATGCAGCGCATCCCGTTGCCGGTATTAGGGTATGCAAGGGTTTGTTGTGGGTTCCTAGGGTTTTTCCGCACCAGCCCTTGAGTAGCATGTAGTGGTTAATGACTGGGATGATGTAGCACACCATGCCCGCGCCCAACGCACCAGTGATGGTGATCACCTGGGGATGAAAAACGACATTTCAGGGATATAAAATGTCATGATGGTGATCACCAGGAGATCACAACAGCCAGCTGTGCCACGTGGAGTTGGCTTGATTTAGGATTACAATTTAGGGTTAATGACTGGGATGATGTAGCACACCATGCCAGCGCCCAAGCGCACCAGTGATGGTGATCACCTGTAGACAACAAAAATCCAGTTCAAGGGATTCAAATTTGAACAATGGTGAATAACCTGTGGATCACAAAAGCCAGCTGCGCCATGTGGATTCCCAGGCGGAAGCGTTATCTCAGCCAGGCGTCAATTGCAAAACCGTCAGGGTGACAACTTTGTAGAGTTCACAATAACCCTGCCAGGCACTCACAAAAAAAATCCGTCCTATGCCCTATTCTAGGGTTCTGACTACCCCTATACCAGTGACAGTGATCACCTGAGGATAGCAAAGGGCCAATTCAGGGGATTCCAGAGTTGTCGATAGCGATCACAAAAGCCCGCTGTGCCACTATATTTTCCAGCAGAGTAATACCCCAGCCGGGGCAGAAGTTGCAAATCATTTCCAATACTGCCAGGCATTCACAAACCCCTCCTCAAGCCCTATGGTAGGGTTATCAACCACAACCTCCAAGGGTATAGGGTTTTGACTACGCACCACGTCAGATTTTCCAGGGAAGAGCACCGCCAGTCCCAGGGACACTGTGTAGAGGATGGCTGCCAGCACCGCTTGGCGGATGCGGTAGTGGTTCCTCAGCCATGCAGGGAAGCCAGTTGTCTTGGTGAGGTCTGTGCAGAAGCTCATTACAAAGGAGTCGAGGGCGTGGCGGGTGCCGTACTCAAAGGGGGGCAGCGACACGAGGAGGTACACTGGGGGAGGGGAGGGCAAGGGACGGGCGGTTAGGGTTGGTGTAGTGTGCGTTATGGAGGGTGCAGGGGGTACAACCGCCCCGCCGCATCACCACATGCAGCTGTCAAGCTCATAACAACCACATGCGTCTACATCACTCTGTCGGCTACCCCCTTCCACAGGCCATCCCCTAGGTATGGGCCTCAAAGTCTGTTGCACGCTCCAGGGGACCTGTTTCATGGTTTGTAGGTACTTGCAAAGTGGAATATAAGAACCCCAAAGCCCTAAAAACAAGCCATGTGAAGGACCCTAGTACCCCTAAAACCCTTACAACAACCTCCAAATGGAACCCAAGTCAGGAAGGACTTTGGAACTTTAATTGTCCTCCTGCCCAAATGGCCTGTCATACTCACAGACAAAGAACATCTGCATCACTCCCAGTGCCACCCCGCCACCCAGGTCATTCTCCAAAAAGTTGCCTGTGTCCACCGCAGCCTGGCCAAACGCTGCTGCGCCAAAGAATCCGCACAGGTAGTACACTGCGAATGAGGTTCCTGGGATAGAGGAATGGGGATTTGGGATTGCATTTAATGATTTGTTCAATGGGTCAGGGTCAGGGGAGGGTTGTTTTCCGCGTGATCTGCTGACGGAACAATGCACTTCGGTACACATGCGTGCCAGCTCATTCATACAAGCTTTTGCAACTGCGTATATCATTTTATACTTATGTTGGGCGCATCTGGGGCCACACAGAGGTTAGTTAGTTGGTTACAAGCATTCCAGCAATACAGCCAGAGGAGCAGTGAGTCTTGCACATGCGGTGCCACGCAGCTCTATCCTGGCACTGTTTGAACCATCTGTTGATTCCATGCAACTTGAGGTCCCCAAGGTAAAGACATCTATAGCCAGGGTTACCGGTTTAGGGTTTAGGGTTTGGTGTTAAGGCAACTCACCCATGATGGTGATGCTGGTCCCCAGGGACAGCAGCCTCACCCCGGTTTTGCCAGGTGGCATCTCAGCTAGCATCGGCATCTGTTGCAGTTTGGGGATCAAGTCAGGGGGGTGAGGTGTAAATTGAGGATGAACAATTAACTGTTCTAGGGTACATTCATAGCTACGGGTTTCCTGAGCCACCCTGTGTACTCAATATCATTTTAATTCTTATAAACCTATTATTTAGAGTAGGCAAGCGCATCGGTTGAGAGACTCCCTTGATGGCCGAGTCCATGCGTGGAGACCATGTTCCGTTCGTCAGAGAATTAATAACAATAATACTAAATCTTTAGAGTAAATGGCTTAGAAAAAAGGCAAAACTCACCATGATGGGCTGGATGAAGAAAATGAAGCCGAAGCTCGACACCACCGACACCACATTTGCTGGGCTGGTGAAGCCCACGATTTCAAACTCGCCCTCAACCCCAAGGTAGGGTAATCCAAGCTGGCAGGACCTGCCCACAAGCCAGAAAGTGGACACCAGCACGATAATGATGCCTGCATTGCCTGCCTGCTCAAGCTGCGGGGGGTGGGAGGGGGATTGTAAGTCAGTGTCTGGTGGTTTATACCAATTGCTTTTTGTGAATAGGGGTCTTGGTGAGTCCTTTCTGTGTGATTTGAAACTTTTATATTGCAATTATTTGGTAGTGAGAATTGCCACAGCTGTGCCCAATAGCCAGCAGGTTGACACCAGCACGATGACGATGCCTGCATTGCCTGCTTGCTCAAGCTAGGCGGTGGGAGGGGGGGGGGGAGTTGGTCAGTGTCTGGTGCAGGACGGCAGCATTGCTGACCAGCACGCCCATTTTGACAGACATCACAAGGGCAGCAAATGTACAAGAGTTGCAAATCATGTAACCACCTGTAAATTGCACGCAATTAGGGTTAGTTAGATGTGCATGATCTGTGGTCAAGCACACCCCCTGCACTCGCCGCTGACAGGGAAGTGATGAAGACACATGGGATGCAGGCGATGGTGCCAAACACCATGAGTGCACGGTACTGCCCGCAGAACCTAGGCAGGATACCCTGCTAGGGTTTAGGGTGTGGGCGCAAAACACCACAAGCACCACCAGCCCGGGGTGGGCCTACAGGTTTACGATTTAGAGTTTACGTGTTAATTAGGGGTTAGGAGTGAGCCAATCAAACTCCTCAGGGTTTAAGGGTATCCAGCCACATACCGCTGACAGCGATGTGATGAAGACGAATGGGATGCAGGCAATGGTGCCAAACACCATGAGCGCGGTTCCACTGCGCCCTACCAGCCACTCAGGCATGTTCTCGGAAAACACAAGCAGGCCAGCGGACCACACCTCCCCAATTTGCTGGATGGCGCTCACCTGAAGAAGTTTGCCGCAAAGCAAGATTAGTCCAAACATCCGGCTTATCCAGCATTAACACACACAGACAGCAATGACGTTTTCCAATGAAATCGACAGGATTATCATCGCAAGGCTGAAAGTCTTCTTACTAGTGTGCCCATGAGCAGGATACATGTGGGAATCTCCACCACCCGCTGCCACCTAATCCCTAAACCCTACATGGGTTGCCTGAACCCTAGCCAGGGAATTCTTACCAGTGTGCCCATGAGCAGGATGAAGCTCGAGATCTCCACCACCAGCTGCCATCCGCGCCCCCCTATGGCGTACCCTAGGGTTTCGTAGTCAACGCGCCCGGTGTAGTACGCCTGCGGGACATCACCAACGGAGGTCAGGGCTTTAGGGTTTAGGGTTTACGGCCTCATAGTCAAGCGGCTCTCAATGCCATAGGCCTGGGTACACACGGCCTGGTGCCTACCCACCTGAACCAAAATTGTTGTATAAATAAAATAATAATAATAATATTAGATAAATAAACAAATATCTACGCAAATATCTACGCAGCCTGTCCTTGAACATGCGCATTGGTCAAGGAAGAGGATCAAGCGAAGAGACAAAGCACGTTGGATATGTACTTGGAGGCTGCCGCATGACTATTAGAAACAAAGCCAATCCTTCCTCCAACCTCACTTACTCACCTCACCCCATAGGAAGGAGAAGGGAGAACGCGACCCATAGACAAACCATCACATCGCCACCACTCACCCACCTGCCAGCACAGCACATCCCCACCACCCACCCACCCACCTGCCAGCACAGCATGTCAGAGGTGTAGCTATTGAAGATTGCCACAACCACCATCAGCACAGATGCGACAATCACTCCGGTAGAGGCAAAGTCCCCAGGCACTGGCAGCTGGGCACCACCCATGATAGCCAGGGTCAGCACCCCCACCACAATCTACATGGAATCGCACCGCTGACCTCAGGTGCTTAGTGCTGATGATTGCATGTACAAACTTTTGCAAGTCAGCCGTGGAATAGGGGGGATTATAATTAAGTGCAAGCCGGGTATTTTGTATTGTGGTAGAGGCAAAGGCCCCAGGCACTGACAGCTGGGCGCCGCCCATAATAGCCAGAGTCAGCACGCCAACCACAACCTACATGGGTTGGACCAGATGGCCTCAGGTGGCTGAATTAAGGGTTTAGGGTTTAGGTAGGGTTCTTAGGAGACCATCTATATGTGGCTCGATACCCAGGATAGGATACCCAGGCTAGGGCCTTGCGTTTGCAAACGAAGGGACGGCTTGCGGGCTCTCTGTCAGCCCACTGGTGACGCACCAACCTAAAAGCAGGTGAGGTGCCATGGTGGGTCGGTGTTCTAAAAAACACCCACCCCACCCCACCCACCCACCGCCCACGTTCTTGCTTCCTCCACCCTAACACCCCTCTAACACCCGCTATCGAGAAAAAGAACAAGCAGTCACCTCACAACGCGCTTTTGAACCTTTGTACTCCCACCCACCCCACCACAGGCCCCCTAGGGTGTCCTCAAACTGTACCATTTTAACCTAGGTTCAACTCCTTCATCCACTTATACAAGCGCAGCCGGGTCAAATGAGTTATCCTAGCAAAAAATCCGAGTCAAAACAAACGACTCTCGAGTGGATAAACCTCCGTAACTTCCCGGAGGCCGAGTGATCAAAAGAAACCTAGGGTTGAGTCAACATGCGGGTACCGCCAGAACTGCCCAAACCACAGCTCACAGAGAGTTGCCACTCACCCAAATCATATGGAACCTCTGCCATTTCGTAGGTTCGCCCTTGGGGACCAGCATGTTGCTGGGCGACGGCTTCGGACGTGGCCGTGTGTGGAAGGCCTGGTTGAAGTGAAGGAAGCTGCTGCTGATGGGGCACCAGTCCGCTAACGCGCCAACGGGTTGCGCTAGTTCCAACTACAATCCTCTAAGTCATAGGCCCTCAACTGACGCAGATGGACGAGGAATGACAGCTGTTCTGGCTGATGGGTTGTGTCCACGTGGGGTGATGATGTGGCACGTGCGCTACGTCGATGCCGTAGAGATTGGGACAGCCACCCTTTCGCGTGTGCAAAGGAACTTCTCACCCTAGTTCAATTGGGCATGGCACGCACAGGACTCACTGCCGCGCAGATTTGTAGGGCAAGTGTTGTCCAGCTGTTGTGGTTGCTTCAGCTTTCTTGCATTCCGGAAATTCGAAAGGAATATGAATTTCAACTTAATTCGATGTTTTTAACGAAAGAAAATATATGGCACGGAAAATGCAGGCATGGTCAACCGCAGGGTCATCCGATCTACACCAACTTGTCTCCTCCGCATGTTGCCATAGCTTGCCAACAGGTGTGCGCACTGTGTCCCTGACCCCCTAGCCGTACCCCCTGCTACGGCTTCCTGCCTAGTTGTTCGACAGTGCACCACTACAGCCCCGGCTAAACACTTCCCAGCACGTTTGAACTCCTCTTTCAACACTCGCAGGAGAGACTCCAGAGTTTACTGGTTCCAGAAGCAGCTGGGCTCGTCGCTGGAGGCTCTGGGTCAACCGGGAGGTCTCACTGCAACTCTTGTATGTACCCTGAATTGGCCACTTGGGACCTGACCTTTCTGACAGCAAAAAGCTCACGGGTCGGCCATGAGCTGGGGTGGGAGTGCTTGTCGACTCTTTTGCTATTCTGCAAGCAGCGAAAGCCACACTCTTGTTGCAGCCATTTGAGGACCAACTGGTTCAAGCCGCTGCGGATGTAACGCTTGTCAGTTTTTTTTGCTCGTCTAGAAGCAGCTAGAGCAGCGTTCCTGTTGGTGGTGTGACAGACAGTGAGGAGCAACTGGTTGCGCCTCACTTATTTACATGCAGCGGACCCATGCCGCATGATGGAGTGCCCAACGCATGCGCAATGCCATGCATGCGGCCCCTGCGCAGCCACCTGCAACAACGGTGAGCATATGCCATGCCTTGGGTGTACTCACTCTGGCAAGAACCACAGCAGGGTACAGGTTCAAGCTGAGCTCCGGCAGCGGCGATGCCTGCACAGCTTTGGCCTGGGCCCTAGGCTAGGGTGGCTTGGCCAGCCTCCTAGGGTTTCTAGGGTTTTACAACCAATACCCCGCTAGGGAGCACCAGTCCCGGGCAGGGCCTGTGGCACGCACCTAGGTGCCTAACTCACAGGATACCCGGCCTTAGTCGATACTACCACTCCTACCAGGGTAGCACCTGCACTGCCGGAATGCGCATTGCGCACGCCGGTATGCACCTCGGTTTCTGCTTTTGAGTGCTGCCATGCCACTGCTGACTGCTACTGGTTAGGTTTGCTAGAGAACCCTTTGAAATACCTTAAATGGGCTTCACTGGGGGGCGTCACCTTAGTGCCAGCTCACAGAGGGCCTCAGCTTGAGCCTCAGTCTGAGGTTTTCCAACGAATTCGCAGGTTTTAAGCCAATCGTGCAGCCCAAACACGCCCCATAAAGCGCCTGTGGAAACCGGTTGTTGCAAACACCACAACATTATTGGCTCTCTCCTATTATTATTATACCTTCATACCAAGCAAGGGATAAGCTAGATAAATAAGACTTGCAAGATAAAAATTAGTAACACCCAAAAATGTGAAATGCCATCCCCACAAAACCCCCAGCGCCCCCAGCCCTCCTCCTGCCACCCATCTGGGGATTTGTCCAGCGCAGGCATGCCCCCCTTCAAAAACGCCCTCCCCCCAAAAAGCCAGCGCCTATGGGTGCAGCCAGACCAGCCCTCCTCACTGCGACCAGTAGCGCGAATTGTGACGCACTGTCTTAACAGCACCTTGGAATTCAAGAATCCCATATTAGAAAACCCCTAGCCCCCAGCCCTCCTCACTGCGACCCATCTGGGAATCTGTCCAGCGCATGCGCATCCCTCTTCATATTGCCATCCCCAAGAAACCAGCGACTGTGAGTGCTGCCAGCCCAGCCCTCCTCATTGCGACCCGTCTGGGAATTTGTCCAGCGCATGCACATCCCCATTCACGTATCGCTCCACCACCGCCTTCATGCGCGCGTGCTTGTCGGGGTGGTAGTTGATGTGCACCATGGCGGGGGTGTGGGTGGCGTAGCGCGAGTCATGGCGCACAGTCTTGAAGAGCACCTTGGAATTCATGAAGAGCATGTAGTCGAGCACGCGGCGGGTCACGGATGGATCCTGCGCATTTGGGGGCAATGTGGATAGAAATGGGGTTCCCGAGATGAAATTGGGGGTGGAATGGGGGCGATCACGGGTGAAAATGGGGGTGTGGGTGGCGTAGCCCGACTCACGGCCGTGCGGGGTCTTGAACAGCACTTTAGGGTTCATGAAGAGCATGTGGTCCAGCAATACTCTATGTTTGGCCCCCCATGTACCCATTTTGCACCAGTACATCACCGCTTTGCCTTGTAGGTGCGAGGGGACAAATAAGAAAATATATTTCATCAGCATATCACATTTCTATATTTAATATATCTATTTAATTAGCCCGGGCTGGCTCTATGAATCTCGTAATCTTGTAAATATGCACTTTCACTACGCTCATTTAGATATGCCACATATTTCAATTGTGTGTATTATTGTATCCTCACCTTGTAGCCAAGGTGCGAGGGGAAGAAAATGGCCTCGTTAAATATCGCTTGGTCCCACCCAGCCTCAGTCTCCACCCTGTGCACCACCATATCCAGGAGGTCCAAGGCTGCCTGGGTGGGGCGCAGGTAGAACAGGCCCGAATTGAACACAAACACGCGCATGGAGTGTGCGTAGCGGGCCCAGCCCATGCTGGGATCGTCGGCCACGTCGTTGTAGCCTGCGATGGAGGAATGGATTGGTTTAGATTTTGTGCAAAATGGCTTTGCATCGTGTTAAGTTGTGTCAAAGTTATGGCTGGAACAAACATGTGCTTGGTGTGAATCGTCCGCCACACCAATGTAGCCTGTGATGAGGGAGTTGGATTTGGTTTGAACTTCTCGGCCCCAATCTGGATCGTGTACATCTGCTTTGGTTCCACTGCACATGTTTGGGTCGGGATAGAAAGAGGGCTTAAACCCTGAACCCTTAAATACAAACCACAAGCTACAGGCATGGGACCAGGCGCACCGTATGCAGTCGAATTATCCCATCCATCGCTCATTGACTCCACGTCGCTGTCTCGCGTCAGGAAGTTGAAGGGGTTTTGGAGAGTGACCACATCCACGTCAGACAGCAGCACGCCATACCTGTGGGAGAGGTTTGGAGGGTTTTGGGGGGTTCTGAAGGGTTTTGGACGGTTTTGGAGGGTGACCACATCCACGTCAGACAGCAGCACGCCATACCCGTGAGAGGGTTTTGGGGGGTTCTGAAGGGTTTTGGAGGTTACTACATCAGACAGCAGCACGCCCTTCCTGGGGAGGAGGAAAAAGCAGCGGGGCTGTGCAAGGCATTGCCGGAACAATCAGTCCCTGAACGCTAACCCTCAGCAGAAGTGGAATGGTGCAAGGCAATGCCCATGTCATCAGGGCCTAAACCCTAAACCCTGAAAAATTCTGGGATGTGCCAGACATACCAGGGGATTTCGACCCCTACTTGAGTTGAAACATGCCTTCCAGCAATGCAATCCCACCCGCAGGCTGCCCCACATGACTGGCGCCAGCAACCAATCCTAGCCACACCCTGACGGACTCTACCACTACCCTAGCCAACCCTGGCCTTACCCTAGCTGCAGGAACTGGCGAAGGATGCGGAACTTGAGCGCTGACACAGCATGGTTGCTGCCGGTTCCCTTTTGGGAGTCGGGTATCTGCAGAAGAAGGGGGGGGGATGCAAGTACATGGGTATACATGGTCCCGTTGCAAGATAAACGCGCAATACCAAACTTAATGTTAAGCTTGTCCATGCTTTTCAAACATTACTTTCTGGGTGAAGGATGTGCAGTGATACATAGCCAGGTAACTATGGAACCTCCAACAAACCCAACACAGCACACGGGGCAGATACAATGATACCCTTGCCCAAACCCTGGCCAAATCCCTACCTCCAGCTCGTGCATTTCACCCTACCCAACCTCAAAACCCTACACCCTAATTCCTAAGCAAGGTGTACATTGCAAGAGAAGCCCTGACAAAAACCCTGGCCAAAAACCCTACCTCCAGCTCCATATAAATGGCGGGCAGTCCCTGCTCCTCCACAAGCGCTTTTGTGTCATTATCCAGCACAACCACCATGGCATTATTCAACCCCCGCGCTTTTCACCCTACCCAACCTCAAAAACCCTACACCCTAATTCCTAAGCAAGGCGCACACAGCAAGAGTACCCCCTGGCCAAGACCCTGGCCAAAATCCTACCTCCAGCTCCATGTATATGGCGGGCAGTCCCTGCTCCTCCACAAGCGCTCTTGTGTCATTATCCAGCGCAACCACCATGGCATCTTCACCCCGCTCGTTTCACCCTACCCAACCTCAAAAACCCTACACCCTAATTCCACCAGCAAGGTGCACATAGCAAGAGAAACCTCTGCCCAAAACCCTCGCCAAAATCCTACCTCCAGCTCCATATATATGGCGGGCAGTCCCTGCTCCTCCACAAGCGCTTTTGTGTCATTATCCAGCGCAACCACCATGGCATTCTTCACCCCCGCGTGTTTCACCCCCTCTATCCATGTGGTAAGCATGCCCCCTTTGAGCGCGTAGTTGCGGTTTGACAGGCCCACCATCACCTCGCCGTTGATTGCCACCTGGCAACAAGAGGAGTGAAGAATATGGTGTTGAATAGGGAAATAATGTGAAATTGAACAGTGCGGCATTTATTCTTGTCTGGTTTGGTTGGACCGGGCGTTCGTCACCTCCTGTTGATCATCAAATGAATGACCACCTAGCAAAGGAGCAGGTACAGCCATGATAATCATCATCATTACAAGCGGAAGAGAATAACTATGGAATAAAAAAGCGCACCCACCACCACACGCCTGCCCCGCAGCCAACCACACCCCACCTTGCCCAGCAGTGCCGCCACCCCCCACAGCATATGCACTACAACAATAATCCACCATCAACAACCACCCACCACCTTCGCCAGCTCAGCATTGCCCTTTTCATCCAGGTGGGGGCTTGGCACCACCACCACCACCGCCACAACAACAACAAGCACAACAACAACTATCAGCACCACCACCACCACCGGCACCCACAGCATGTTCATTGCAGCAACCACCCCCCACCTTGCGCAGCATCGCCGCCAGCTCAGCATTGCCCTTTGCATCCAGGTGGGGCCCAGGGTGCCAGGGCGTGTGCCGGCCAGGAGCCTCAATCGCCACCCTCCGCTCCATCCCACCACCATCACCACCGCACTCGCACGCGGGGCAGGGCGGTTGGGCCGCAGCCTCCAAGCCAGGTTTAGCGCATGAGCAGGGTTTGCACCCCTCGCATGGGAGGCATGGCTTGCATGGGTCGGGCTTGGGGCAGTCGGGCTTGGGGCAGGTGCTGCAGTCGGTGCGGTGGCCGACTTTGGACAGCTTTTTGGCGGTCTCCACCTCAGCCCTGCAAGGAAAGGAACGAAACTTGATTTGTTTCATAATTATTGTCGATCCTCGACGAGGTGACATTTGCGTTTTTTAATTTGGTGATGCGGGGCTTGCATGGGTTATTATTGATCAATATCGAGCGCAAGCTGGGCCTGTGAGGGCCTCAGAGTCTGTGGACACATGGCATGGCATGGCATGGCATCTGGATTTCCTGGCAGGCCTGTGATACCAGAAATTATTCCAGCTATTTACTCAACAATTATATTAACAGCACAGGCTGTTGTCAGGTAACGATGCGCACACCATAGGTGTGCACATGTGCTCCGTATCGGCCATCAATTTCTGCGGGTTGCCTTCTGGGGACATTTTTTTGGGATTACCGGTACAGTTGCTAACACAGGGTTCAACTTGGTGACAACAGGGTTATACAACTGAATGCAGCAGTGGCACATTGATGCCTTCACAGGAACCTGGCCAAATACTAAACACTAGCCTGGAATTTAGGAAAATTAACGCTCAAAAGTCAGGCATCTTCGAGACAAGGACTTCAATTCATACAGTACACAAGGCTGGGGCAAAATAGGCATCCTTAAGCAAAGGGAACCACTCACGCAGGCCACGCAGTGACAACATATCTAGCACCAGCCCCCCGCAATCCTGGTGGCGTATTACTAAGCGAGGGGCCGCCCCCAATGTGCGCAATAAAAAGGGCGTGCTTATTTGTCCACAAGGATAAGGGCAACCACCAAACAAAGGTGTAACGTTTGATTCTGGTTGTCATCTACTGGCGGAGGTAGATAACAACCACTCCCGACACTGGGAAAAATTAGCCTAAACCCTAAACAGTGCCCGGACAGGGCTGGTTGGCGCAAGGCATGTAGGACAGAGTGCTCATCTGGCTGCATTGCTGGAACGCATGTGAGTAAGTATACCCTAAACCCTTAACAACTGGACTTTCCATCAGCAAGGTCTCATTGCTCAGTGCCACCAGCACTTGGTGGCAGCAAAGCACACACGCACCCCAACTTGGGAGTCCCCAATCGTCACCCCAACCCTAAACCCTAGACCCAAAACCCTAACCAGTACTTGGTGGAACAACCACACCCCCGGCGCCAACCCAGCCCATCCATTGGCTGGGTGTGACGATATACGTCACATAACCCCTCTGATGCCGTTAGGGTTCAGGGTGAACCCTAAACCACTGGCTGTACGATCCAGGAAAGTGAGCGTTTCATCTGCATAAGGTAGCAGCAAGCAGGTAGCTACAAATGCAAGCTCCTGTCCCAGCAGCCCAACAGCCCCCGGCCCCATCCCTGCACCCCCCGCTATCTTTATTTGCATGGCGGGCACTCCCTCTTGGTGCGCGCCATCTTCTGCGCCGCGTCCAACTGCGCCCTGCACCACACACAGGCAGGTGCCGGGGTCAGTGGACGGGGCAGGGGCACAGGGGCATCAAGAGGAAATGCACGCCATGCACATGTGTGTGAGGGAAAAGTGCATTTAGAGGGGACTATCTGAAATGCACACCGTGTATCAATACACGAGGATGGTGCTGAGACCATGCACGAGCTAATGCCGAGGTCAACAGACAAGCAGAGAAGGGCTGTAGCCCTCCTCCTTGTCCTTTTTGTAATCCAACAATGTTATTGGTTGCTTTTGGGTCGTAGCATAAGATTTGATAACGTTGAATTTCATGCCGATCCCTCGCAATTACCCTCCTCGCCATACACAACCTGGGACAAAAACATGCTATTCAAGGAGCGAGGTTTTTTTTTTTTGTATACGGTTTCCATTCCGCTACCATCACGGACAGTGCTTGATGACCACATCTACAATCATTATGACCCACATGGCTACCACAGTTGGTGCGCAGACACACTGGCCAATGCTGCTGATAAGGTGCCATACTAAGGGGCCACCGGTATAGCAGCTCCCAAACAGGGCTGCGCATGCTAATGCAGGTACTAATTTGCTGCATGACTGCCATTCACAGCACCTAACAGTAGCCTAGAGCGGCTGCCATCGCATACCATAAAACCTCTTCGGGTCGATGTTTTAGGACGATCTTAGGGCAGCACTCAAAAGGTCCCTACTCCAGCACCAATGCTGCCGCACAATGAATAACATGAATTTTTTCTCCCTTCTATCTCCCCCCTTAGAATCCCCTTAACAAATACCTTTTCCCTTTAGGAATCCCATTTCTCCCTTTAAGAATCCCTTTAAAAATCCCTTTAAAAAATTCCCTTTAAAGAAAAAAACTTTTCCCTTTAGAAGCCTTTATTCCCCCCTTCATTTCCTTGCTTACCTGAGCGCCTTTGTATGCTGGTCGCTGCGCCGCTGGATGTCGTCAATCTCCCCCCGCAGCGTGTCAGACTCCTTCTGAGACGCCTCGGCCGCCGAGATGGCGGTGGTGACCCTGTCATCGCATTCCTGGGCATCGCGCTTCAGGGACTCCACCTGCACGCAACCAAGCACCAGGCACCGATCAGCGCACCTATTTTGTCGTAAACTAGAGCATTTATCATTCATTATTCCACCCACCTGTGTCCTCGAAGACTCCTTGAGATGATCAACATGATATCTCCATTTACATTGTATTTCAGTTTATTTCATTTGCTAGCGCAGTGCATTGTAACATGAGTTCATCTTACGAGTGCATTGTAACATGATTTATTTTATGAGTACATTATAACATTGATTATATTTGCTTTTGCATTTCACTCATTAGTATACCGGTACTCACCTGGGTCCTGGACGTTTCCAGCTCCTCCTGCACCTTCTTGAGCTGGTGCACAGCCTGCTGAAGGTCCTGGTCCTGCACTGCCTTGTCCTGGCGCCAGGAGCTCAAGTCCTGCACCAACAAAGGGCAGGCACGTGAATGCTTGATCCAAAATTAGGTTCTGTGCATTTGTGACCATCCAAAAATGGGTAGAGGACGGGTCTGGGACTGACGCGGGTCACCTTAATGTGAGACGCGCTGATTGAGAGCGCATGGTCATGATCAGCGCAAAATCAGCATGTAGCAGCAAGCCACCCTGCCAAAGAGATCGCCTGCTTGAAGCAGCAATGTCCTAAACCGTAAATCCTTCAACCCTAAACCCGCATGTGCAACTGGATCCTATAGCCTCAAGCCTAGATCCTAACCCATGCATGCAGCTTGTAGCAGCAATATCCCTAAACACTCGACTATTTCAACCCTAAAGACAAGGGTCATATAGCCTCACGCCTAAACCCTAACCCCTGCATGCAGCTTGTAGCAGCAAGGGCCTGTGGCCTAGCCGCGCACCTCCTGCGCTTTCTGGAGGTCGGTTTGCATCGTTTTCGCTCTGTGTTTCGTTGACTCCAGCTCCTGCGAAGTGCAAACCAACGTGTTAAATTAGTATTTAGGGCTTATATCCTAGGGTTTGAGAAAAGCCAGACGCGGCAAGACTGACGGCAACACCCACAGAAGCAGTTTGATTGTGGGGCATGCCTAACATCAATCTCAGGCGCACGCCATACCAAAGACAGACAGCTGAGAGGCATGACAGTCGCTGTCATGGCCCAGATAAGTGCACCAGGCTGAGTTGATACCATGAGGCAGGTAAGCAACGTGCTGCTTACCTGCTTAGCCGCAGATAGCTGTTCTTGCATGGTGGACAGCTGCATCTCTGATTGTTCGTGAGACTGCAACCACACAGACAACCAAGATCAGAACGGTGCATCCGCATCGCGGATGACAATCACAACCAAAGGCGTTTGGAGGCTTCAAAGCCGAGCACCGCTCATGCCCAAAGCAAAGTGGCGGAGGAAAGCAAGGGGTGCAGACACAATGCTGCCTACTGGGCACTTCTGCTTGGTGTTCCTTTTCACCAGTATTGGCTATACGGTCGGGACACATGTTGGCAGAAAAGACAGGTAACCAGAGTGCCAGAACTAGTTTTTGCAAGCAACTCCACACCATCCCTTGTCAGCCCTATGGGCCTGCAATGACTAAAATTAAGTGAGTCTTCACCCGCACCTGCTTGACTTGCGTGAGTTGCCTAGCCAGTGTGTCTCGTTGTGAGACAAGCTCCTGCACCTTGGTAGTGATGCCGTTGGTGGCTTCTTGAAACTTGGACTCCACGTCAGCTAGGTATGCTTTCACCTTCTTTTGCAAGGCTTCAGCAGAGGCCTGTTGGTTGCAACAAACCCTTCATTGAACGTGGTACTTGAGGTGTTTGACAGTGGATTGTATGGGTTAGCACTTGGCAGCCGCTATGACAGGGGATGCAAGGCCTGTGGCCACTATCGGTGGATGTGTCCCAAGTGTGCACACATGTGACTGCAATCTGTATGAACGTGTCACAGCTGCAAGAGGAAGCATCCTCAAGTGTTGCCTAGGTGGGTTTCTTGCCACTGCAAGTACCTTGTAGTGATCCCTCTCTTGCTCCGCCACTGCGCGCTTCTTCCTCTCTTCGGCAATCATGACGTCCTACAGTGCACACACACACTCACACCTTGGCCTGCCAGGTGGGTGGTCGATTACACGTTGCTGAGTATGCATGCATGCGTCACTCGCTGGCAAACTGGCCCAGGTCATGGGACAGAGGAGGAGTATCTACCTGCTGTGATATCTGGGCGTATAACTGGGCCTGTATTTGGTCTAGCTGCCGGATTTGCAGGCTGTTGCTCTTGACTATGATGTTCATGACGGATGCGAACAGCCCACAGAGCGCTCCCACCATCAGCGCCAGGTAAAGGTTCCTCCGTGTCCATATTGTTGAAGAAGAGGAAGACAGGTAGTTTGAGTTGTGGGAAGCCGCTATGATCGGCCCCCTCATCGCGTGTGTGTGCCTCGGTTGTCAAGGGCAATAGCTCACATTCCCCGCTGAGTGCATCGCCCTGGTTAGCATAGGTTGCAGCTTCAGCTGCACGAGGATCCACAATCGCTGGAGGTAGAACGTCTTACTCAAGCCCTTAAAGTTTGCTCCCCCCCCAAGCTGCGCCTTTTAGATGAGATGCATTTGCCCAAAATGAGTTAGAAACCCCTCCCACCACACCACTCCACCTGCAACCCCCGCAGCGTGGAAGGAACAACCCTGGGCCTACTGCACACTTCTCAGCTACGATCCACGATATAATGGGTGCATACCACCGGGCAGAGCTTCCAGCAAAACATACACTCTGTTAACCTCGCTGGTTCACCAAAAAAAAGGGCCTGTCTAGCAGTGCCTTTTACACTCGGAAGCTGAAGTAGCGATGCAGTTGCCAATCTCTGGGAGCCCTTTGGCCAACGTGAACAGGTTGCTGTGCGGAGAGGAACTGGGCATTAGGTAACTACGTTGGCCTAAAGTAGCTGTTTAGTAGCGGGCAAGTTATTGTTCCGCGCGCAAAAAGTGGCGGGCCAGTCTCCCTCGGTTTTGGTAACCGAGTCTGAGAGATTTGCAATCCCCACATGACCCTAGGGATGCTTGCAAATCGTGGGGTTTACAAAAATGACAACCCAATAACAATTACAAAAAATTTTAATTTCCTTTTACTGGCAAAATCAACGATAAAAGGGAGCATTCGTTTCTTCCTTTGTTTGAGATGCCACGTTCGACGTGATATATATGGACTACAGGGTGCCAATTTGATCCTTGTTGCACCTCGAGGCATTAGATGGCCCAGGGCCGCTCCTCAAAACACCTGATTTTCAGCAGCAAGCCCCGGAGACCAGCCAACCACTTGTTGGTAACATACATACCCCCCTGAAAATAACCGTGCCCCAGACACCCCACACAAAAGAACAGCAGTATAGACAACCAGTGTGTGCTGGCAGCTTGCCAACCATAGCATTCCCCAAACACAAGTGCTGGCAACTTGACATGTTGTGAAGCCATCCCCAACATTACCCAAACAAAAGTGCCTCGACTCGGCATGACCAGCTATTGCAACAGGTTGGGCGCACTCCCAGGCATCGGCGCTCCATGGCATTGCGTGCGCAAGCATTGACCCTGGCATATGTTGCAGGACCCCATTTCACTCCACGGCGAGTGGCGGGTTTATAGGGAGGGGCATCACACTCCAGCGTACAGCGTCCACCCCATGATGACGCTTCCCAAGATGATCCCTTGCCACAGCCGCCTGTCATCGCGGCACTTTTTGGCTTCGGGCCACAGCTCCAACACGCACACAGCGGTCTGCAGCAGCAAGACACGTGTCAGCTGGTAAGGCACATGTAGCTGGGCCAGGAAAATGTGTAGCAGACGAGGCCAAAGTAGGCATTTACGAAAATGTAGCTGATTAAGCATTTGCATCCCAGCAGTGCCAGCAGGCAACATTGCAAATTCGCGCCACACAGAACCCCATAATTTAGGGCCTAAATCAAGCCTGTGCTTCAGCCCACTTGTAAGTAGACCAAGGGGTCTCTGGAGTGAGGGCAGCAGAAAGCACGCATGGTTGTGATCACGGCAGATTCACATTGCCTAAACTCTAGTCCCTAAACCCTAATTTCTGAAACCTAGGCATGAGTAGCCATAAACCCTTGCATTGGTGCCAGTCCACAAGCACCATGAATGCAGACCTACCATGATGCCTCCCACAAAGGCGAGCATGTAGTGTAGGCGCAGGGGTGTGAGGTAGGGCTTGACAAAAAGGAGGGCAATCAGGGCACCGAATGGCTCAGACAGCCCCTGCACAGAAACACACACGCACTTCAAGCAAAGGTTGTAGTTGGGCACCCATTGCACACGGCAAAAATCAACGCACATAAGAACATCAAGAATAAAATAGTAATAGACGCCATGATGCAACATCTGTTCAAAACGCTGTGATGCGCAGATGGAGATGCAGCACGCAAGAAGGCCATGCAGGTGCAGCGGCATCAGCTGCCGGCAATGACAGGCGCACAGTGCACCGTGCACGGCATGCAATGGGGCACCGAGTGTGGTCTTGCTGTCATTGGGGTCAACTGCAAGGTTGTGTGCAGCGCATCCTGGGACCCACCGATGCCGTTGCAATCCCCAGTGCCTTCCATCTGCTGCCGGTAGCCGCATACACTGGCGCTGCCACAATCACGCCCTGCAGCACCCATCACCAAGATTAACACACAGCATAAACAGTTAGTCAGTGCATGCATTCCCTCATTAAAGCCAGATTTGCAGTCAGCCTTCTTGCGCATGCGGTGCCACGCAGTTCTTTGTTGATATAACAGGGCCAGGTTTTAACCCTAACTGGATAAAACTTTACACCCAAATAGAGGGGGGTTAGCAATATAGAGCCCAAGCCCAAAATAAGGCTTTGAGTTTGCACGTGTAGTGAATTTACCTCGGGTATGTTGTGGACCGCAATGGCCACCGCCATTATGCCACCCAGGTCTGTGAAAGAAGAGAAAGCAACCTGCAGGCACAGCTACACATGAGGTCATGCACTGACAGCCCTTCGTTTTTAATATTACTCAGATCAAATATGATCTAAAACCAAACCCATGTCTGAAGCATGAGGGCTTTGGCTGAGAAGAGACACAGTGAAAGAGAGCCAGCCTCGGAAGTTGGCCCCCAAAGTCTCTTCCAATCAAATAATGGACTTTACATTGCTGACAGGAAAACAACTGCCTTGGTCCAAAAGGCTAGCAAGGCAGCTGATGCTATGTGCATTCCGTGCGTACCGCAAAGCCCTCGGGCATGTTGTGCAGCGTCATCGTCACCGCCATCAGCAGCCCTAACCGCATAAGCTCCCCGGGATTCAAAGCAGACCTGCACACAAAAACCAAGTGTGAGCATAATATGTTCAAGGTGGGCCCTAGTGCATAAACGCATCAGCTCCCCAGGGTTCAGCGCAGACCTGCACCCACCAAAGAAAAAAATGTGAGCATATTGGAATGCGGGGCCTAGTAGACTGGCATCCATGGGTTTGAGCATAGGAAACCTTTTTTGGAAGGTGTAATTGTAGGCTGGGCTAGGTACTGTGCCATGTGTAATGCATGGGGATGGGGATGCAACGGAGTATGGTGACGGGGTTGGGGATGCGGGTGCAATGGGGATGGGGATTGCAACGGAGTAGCATGACAGCCACTAGCGCCATGCAGACCATGACAACTGTCCAAGTAGAGCATGGCGCACAACAACGCACCTTCCCACAGGGGCATCTGTTTTGGCTTTGGGTGATGCCGCAACGGCTGTGGCCCCTGCTGCTTTGCCTGCCGCCTTGCTCCCTGGCTTGCGTACCCCCCCTGCATAGTAAATTATCGAGTTGATGCCATGCATTTGGGCAGCACAGCCACATCAGCAGACAACCCAGTACACACGTGCACCACCCACTCCTGTCATGGCACTCCAATGCAACCACCAATGCCAACACCCTGTATCCACTGCCCCGCCCCGTACCCACCTCCCCCGATTGTCCTCGGCGCGTTAAAATGCCTGGCGCATCTTATTTACAAGCATGCCTGGCGTAACACGCTGGAACAACAATGCACATTGCTTTGTATGCACAGCCACGCCAAGCTGCATGTGCCCTCACAACATCATCCATGTGCTTGCGCTGCAGGCGCTGGTAGGATGTGGCTAAAACCCTTGATAAGGGTGTCTGGCTGCATCTCCGGATTGCACAGCATCCGGCCCATACCCTTCGTTTCTATAATGCCCACATCCACACCTGACTTCCCATTGCTGTTTATACTGCCCACTTCCATACCTGACTTCCGCTTGTTTTTTATATTGCCCATTTCCACACCTGACTTCCCCCGCAGCACCATGCCATCGGTCGCCGCACCTGAAGGCTCGTCGCTGGCGCTGGCACTGATGCTGTCGCCGCTGCCACCTGCAGTTGACACATGGGTTGTACATCAGACACAGTGCTAACCTGGCTGTACTGCTGAAAAGCATGTACGTAGCAAGTACAAGAATCTTTACTCACTTGCTTTGACCAGACTCTCCTTCAGCCCCTTGGTGCTGTCAGGCTTGGCCTTGTCTACCTCCTGCAGGCAGCAGCACATGTTTGGGGTTTAGGGTTTAGAGATTAGGGGTTGAGGGTTTAGGCTTTGTCCACCTCCTGGGAGCAGCAGCACGTGTAAACGTTTCAGCGGCGATCACGTGCACCCAAGTGGTCCGCACGAGATGCAGCAAGGAACCAAGCACGTGTTCCAGCAGTGGGCATCATAGCTGGCAAAACCTGGCAGCACTGCTGCATCCTATGGTCCATGACAGTACTCGCCAATTAACCCACTCTATTACGATGGCAATACACAGGCAAGCAAGGAACCGAGATACTTTTCATTGCCAGCAACCAGTCTCCCCCCCAATCTTTCCTGTAACAGCGTTTGCAAAGTGCCTAGTGCGCTTCTAGGGTTGGCTAGGCTTATGCAACCGCACCCACATGATCGACATTGAAGCTGAGTACGAGTGTGTTCCACTACACCGGAACTGGAGTGCCTTTAGGTTTGGCTAGGTTTGGCTAGGGTTTATTAGGGTTGGTTAGGGTTTGTACCCACCTCGTCCACGTTGAAGCTGGGGATGAGTGGGTCCACTAACCGGAACAGAAGTGCTCCGAGCAAGCTTGCCAGGGTAATCTGCCAGAATCCATTTTCAAACGCGTTGTGAAGCCACATCTCCATTATTGACAGTGTTGCCATCACCCCAATGGCTGTCCCCAGCAAAAAGGAGAGCAGGCTGTCATCAGGCCGCTTGACGATCTGAAAGCAAGCGCACCATCATGTCAGCTACGGCAGAGGAGGTTGAAAATGATTACGACAACCTTCTGTACTGTGTCGCGTCCGAGGGGGATATGCATGCATATGGAGAATCAGAGGTCCTAAATGAGTCCATCAAGCGATGTGGCAAACGTTCACGTTCGCGTAATACAGTGCAACTGCTTCACCACGCTGCGAACAATCAGGCAGACAGACAAAGCAACCTTGAGACCACTCCTGGACCTAGCTTCTCACCGCTATCCCAGCACCGATGGTGGTCGACAGGCCCGCGAACGTGGACATGGTCAGTGCCCTGACCTCGGCGGGTTCCAGCCACACCATCGCTGCTGCCGAGAGGTTCTCAAGCCACAGGAGCGAAGTGCCACCGTCTGCAATCACTGAGTGTATAGGTTCTGGTGGACGATGGCGGGGGCGAAGGAGGTGGCGAGGAGATGGGTTGAAAGGATGGAGACTTGGTTTATGAGCAGGCTTCAAGGGTCTCCTAGACAGGCAGGCGCTGGTTCCGTGCAGTGCGCTTGTGCTGCGTGCGCTTGTGGTGCGTGTGATGGGCATGCCCTTCGACGTCAGCAGTGGCGAGTACGTCCGCCAGCCTACTGCCACTCAGAACAATCCCGGTAAACAACAAGCTTGAACTGGTTGACGACACATCCATTCACTAAGTGATTCATCTTCCCAACGACAAACGCACAACCCTTTTATGCCAGCCCTTTAATGCCAGCCCTTTTCATTAAAATCGTGATTTAAAAATGTGGGTTTTTGAATATCAAACTCCTTTTCCCTCCGCCGTCAAGGGAGGCATAACACAGGGCAGGGCTTATGACTGCGGCTCAGCCGACACCTGCAGAAAGCACTCTTCCCAGCGCCGAACCTGCCTCTTTCAAAGCGGCTCCATCCCCCGGTGCCCCTTCCCCAGCCTCTCCGGCGAGTGTGAACCATCACGCCGCCAAGATGGAGCTCACACAGAAGGAGGCTGACATCCAGCTGATGCTGGCAGCCCACTGCCACCTGGGCACCAAGAACTGCGACTTCCAGATGGAGCGTTACGTGTACAAGCGTCGCCAGGACGGCATCTACGTCATCAACCTTGCCAAGACCTGGGACAAGCTGCAGATGGCAGCCCGCGTGATCGTGGCCATCGAGAACCCACAGGACGTGGTGGTCATGTCTGCCCGCGAGTTTGGGCAGAGGGCGTGCCTCAAGTTCGCACAGTACACGGGTACCAAGGCCCTGGCTGGCCGCCACACACCAGGTGGGTTGCGGCTGTGGGGGCAGTGGGGAGGGTGTGGTTGGGGGTGGGGGAAGGTGGCAAGGGCTATGCCTGGGAGGATTGGAAGGTTTGCCCCAGTAACAAAAGGGGTGATAGGCACTGGGTGGAGGGTTCCCTTGTCGCAGGGCGCTAGCTGGCCACCAGAGTTTAGGTGGGTTGGGGCTGTGGGGCTGCGGTGATGGCAGAGGAAGTGTGGGGGGTGTTTAGAATGGTGGCTGGGGGGGCATTGGGGTATCTTCACTCAGCAACAATACCTGCATGGTGCACTGGGTTGGGATGGTTCCTTATGATGCATGGGTGGGAACGTGTTATTTTAAAGCAGTGGAAGCCTAAGGAGGGCTTGTTTGGGCACAAGACTGCCAGTTGACAGCAAACCCTGCCACCTGCAACCCTGCATATCCTAAGATTGGTGCTTAGTGGCGACCCAGGTTTTGGCAGCCTTACAGTGCACTGCAGTGCCTATGGGTTTTTTGTCAACTCCGCATATTTGCCTGGGGAGTGGGTTGCCGCCAGAAGCGGTGGCCATTTAGCAGCAACACAGGGGCCCCCATGTCAGCAGTTCTGCAGCGCTCATGCATCATGTCATGCCAAAGGGTTGGCAGACGAGGCAGCTGGGTGGTAGTTGGGGATGCTTGTACCCCTTTTCCTGCGCTGCTGGGGTCACGTTGGGAGTGTGCAGTGCATGGCTGGCCAATTCCACAATCATGGGATGGGCACAGAGCTTAAGCGGGGCCAACGTCCATTCTGTGCACCTCGCACTATATCTATACGAGTTTGTAGCATTTGTACCCTCTCCCTGGAATAGGCAGGTTGTCGAAGTGAGGAGGTAGGCATGAGCACGCTTGTGCACCGCATGGCAACAGTGCCCCCACTCTACCCCCGCACCCACACCCTCACCCCGCGGGGCCCCAGGCACCTTCACCAACCAGGTCCAGGAGACATGCGAGGAGCCCCGCTGCTGATCGTCACCGGACCCCGCACCCCATTGCAAAAACCTCCTGATGGCACCTCAACGGGACCCCCATTTCCACCTCCACCGCACACACCTTTTCCCCCTTCTCCACCCCCCAACTAGCGCCCATCCCCACACTAACACCCACCCCCCAACCACCCCTAGGCACCTTCACCAACCAGATCCAGAAGACCTTCGAGGAGCCCCGGCTTCTGATCGTCACCGACCCCCGCACCGACCACCTGCCCATCAAGGAGGCCTCCTACGTCAACATCCCCACCATCGCCTTCTGCGACACCGACTGCCCCCTGACCCACGTGGACATCGCCATCCCCGCCAACAACAAGGGCAAGCACGCCATCGGGGTGATGTACTACCTGCTGGCGCGCATGGTGCTGCAGATGCGCGGCACCGTCAGCCCCAGCAACCCCTGGGACGTCATGGTGGACCTGTTCTTCTACAGGTGCGCTTTAGGTTTTTGGGTAGGGTTTTGTAGGGTTTTGTAGGGTTTAGGTAGAACTGAATGCGCGGCACCGTCAGCCCCAGCAACCCCTGGGACGTCATGGTGGACCTGTTCTTCTACGGGTGCGATTAGGGTTTTGGGGAGGGTTTGTTGTGGTTTGGGGATGGAGGGCTCTGGGGAGGCTTGTGGGCAAGCATGGGACAGCATGGCGGGCCTGGCACTTGTGCGGTGCAAGGGGTTGGCCATGGCACATGTGCGATGGAGGGCACAGAGGTTGCCCGGCAGACTTGTGGGGATGGGGGAGGGGATGGGGGGTCAGGTGCATGTGCATGCATGACTGGGTTGGCACATGTATGGACGCAATGCGTGGGACAAAATGCGCATGGCATCAGCGACTGAGGAAGGGTAACAAACCACGTAACGAGACGTGGTTAAACATTTTAGAGGGGGTGCAGTTCCACAGGGAAGTGGCTTGCAGCTCGTGGTGGTTGGGCAGGCGCTGTGCCAGGGTGGCTGGTGGCGTGAAACAGATTGCACAAAAAGGGTCTGGGACCAGACAGTGCATGCACCACTAGGATATCATACCAGGGGAAGGGGGATGTGCCAAATGAGACCTCTCAGAATGGCAACAGCAGCAGCCACCTTAAAGTGGGCTGGTCTCTAGCAACGCAATCTTACAGTGCCTTCTGAACCTAGGATGGGATATACATCTTGCGGCGATGTGCGATAAGTTCAATATCTGCGGTGCACAATGCACGCCGCTGTGCATGCGGACAAGCACCAAACGGTATGAGTGGGACGTCTACACATCCATAAGGGTGACGGCACTTTGCTTGTGCTCACTAGCGGTCATTGTCTGTATCCGCAGAGCGCCAGACCCTACAGCTTAGACCCTGATCCCTAGACCCTGAACCCCAGACCCTAGCATCCTGGGTGCCTGTGCTCACTGACTTTTATTGTTTTAAATTTGCAGGGAGCCAGAGGAGACCAAGGAGGAGGGTGAGGGCGAGGACGGCTTTGGCGCTGTGGTGGAGGCGGCTACCTTCGCTGCACTCCCCGCACCATCAGGTGCGAGTATACACCATGTAGTTTAGCCTTGTGAAATTTCTCTGACTTGCCACCTTCCTTGCCATCGCGATCTCTCCGGTGAAGTGAAGGGTCCTGCAAGGTTGTCATGGGTTAGGTTACGGGCTTCAAGCGTTTTTTTAGAAGGGTTTCATGCACAGCGGCCATTCCAGTGGCATGGGTCCATGTACGGGTGGGGAGGTTCATGGAATCATCATCTTGGTGATGTTCTCTGGCGTGCATTCACGTGGGGTTGACGGCATCAGGCATGCGCGTGCCAGTGCGCCGGGTCACCAGGGGTTTAGGGTTTAGGGTTTAGGGTTCAGAGCCATTGCGCCAGGTCACCAGCGTGCATTCGCTTGCGCACGCTGCCCATGCACACTGTCTTCAATTTGGTCTTGTTGGATGCCTGCCCATGTGGGTCTGGGCAGCTATGGAGCACACAGGTTCATACCTGTAGACATTTTCTATACTAGGTATTACTTCAATGTTGATGCTTCCTATTGGTACTCCCATTCTGACCCTCTTTTACTCTCCCCAGGTGTTGAGGCTGGGTGGGAGACCACAGAGAACTACGACCCAGCCATCGGCCAGCCCGAGGCAGGTGCCGGGTTCGGTGCCGCACCAGCAGCCTCCGGCTTCGAGGCGGCACCCGCCCCCGCAGCCGGCTTCGAGGCCGCGGCGCCAGCCGCCGCCTCAGGCTTTGAGTACTCTGCCCCAGCTGACTTTGGCGCACAGTACTAGGAGCTTGGTGCACAGTACTTGGTGCGCAGTGCTTGGTGCGGGTAGCCTGCTTTTAGCGGTGGTAGATGCTGGGCGGTTGGTGTTCCTGTGGGCGATGGTTGGATGCCCGATGGAATCGCCTACTGTATGCGATGGTAGTTCCAATGCCAGATGCTGGGCTGCTTGGGCGGTCATGGGTGTGGTGCTTGAGGGTGTGTGTTGGAACCCTGGTGTGGGGTTGTTGTTGGGGTGTTTTGCTGCGATCCACTAGCCAGCTGCTAGAGATAGCAGTGCCACAATGAACAGGGCACAGTGCGGCAGTCATTGGCCGGTGTGCGCAGGTTGAATTGCCTCGTGCAGGCATGGGTGTGCGTCTTGCGGCTGGCAGCACTCAACCATGGATGGTTTGGCTGTGGTGTAACAAATCTCCTTGAAATTGCGCTAAGATTTTACCAAAAAGTGTCGCAATTATGTGAATGGGCCATGCGCCACTTGAGTGTGCATATCATAATGTGCATGTGATAATCATGATATACCGGGGTTGAATTCACCTCACTCGTGCCCATCATGATATACAGTGTGCATTGTCCGCCATATGTCGAAATACTATTGTTTCGACTGAAACATTGTCAAAGAGACACAGAGAGACCGAATTTAAATGGAGAGCGCAACTCGCAAGGCTTGGCGATGTATGCGCACCTGCAATTAAATTTTACATGCGTGCCCAAGTGACGTGCATCTGATGGTGTAGTTGTTTGTTACAACACCTTGTGAAATTGCATGGCGTGTGACCACTGTTCAACGTTATTCAGTACTGGGTAATGCAATATGCATTTCTCTTGGAGCACGCAATGCGATATGCCCGTATCAAACCCCCCTATACGTGTAGAAGAAAGGCTTCCAGTGCATAGAGGTGCAATACACAATTAAAATGTTCGTTGTCGTTGTTCACTCGCTGTCCAGCACGTCCCGTATTGCCTGCACATCCTCGTGGTCTGGGCCAAGCTCCCGCTCCTGGATGACCAGCGCGCGCTCAAGCAGCGGCCGGCCCTCGTCATCTCGACCCTGCACAAGGGTTTAGGGTCAGGGTTGGAAGGTTGGGGTGAGATTTTCAGGGCAGGGTGGTAAAGGGCTGGTACCTGCAATCCATGCACAGGATCAGTGTACAGTGACAACCAGGTCAGTCCACTTGCAGGCTGAACCCCAAACCCTAAACCTTCAACTTTGAACCCTACACCGTAAACCTCACCCCCCCAATCCTCCCCGTCCCACCTGCTCAACCAGTATGATAGCCAGGTCGGTCAGCAACCAGGCAGAACCCCAAACCCCAAACCCTAAACCCTAAAAGCCAAACCCTGGGTCTTTTCCGCACCTGCTCAAACAGAATGACAGCCAGGTCAGTGAGTGCCTGCGCCGCCTCCAGGCTGCCTGGGCCAGCTGACCGCTCATACTGGGTCACAACCTGCAGGAACAGGGAGGAAACAACAAATCGATAATAGCCTAATAAATCAACCGTTTTTTGCATTGATTAGCTGACAAACCTAATATCTAGTTGATAACTTCTTGCCTCAACATGCAGATGTGCGGTGTCTACCAATAGCCTGGTTGCTCAATGTGCCCCGATATGGTGATGGGGTCGATAAGCTAGATCCCCCAACCATCCCCAGCAGCCCAGAATGCCCCGAGTTGGGCAACAGATCCCTGCTTAACCCACTTGGCGGAAGAGCCCCTCTGTCCACTCATAGTCTCCCCCTTGCCCCAACACATTGGCCAGGCCGCTCATTGCCACACCTGTCTCAAAGGTTGTCGGAACCCAGCCCGCCCCTAAATTCACGCCCACCACCCCACAGAAAAATCCTCCCAGCAGCCCCCAAAACACCCCCAAAAATGCCTATAAATCCCTCCTTAACCCACCTGTCGGAACAGCCCCTCTGCCCGCTCGTAGTCCCCTGCTTGACCCAGCACATTGGCGAGGCTGCTCATGGCTGCAACTGTGTCGGGATGGTCGGGGCCCAAGGCACCCCGCTTGGCACTGAGGTCAGCTTCAAGTAGGGCTGGGTCATCTGGGAGGTCGGAGTAGGTGTGCTGGGGGGGCGCGGGGGCTGCAAGGGTGGGTGGGGTTAGGGTTTAGTTTAAGGGTTTTGGGTTTGGGTAGGTCGGAGTGGGTGGGTGGGGGCGCGGGGGCTGCAGGGGTGGGTGGGTGGGTGGGTTGGTGTGGGTTCCGAACCAAAGGGGGAGAGGTTGCATGTGTGTAGGGGGGGTTGAGGGCAAGCATGTGCGGGTTTGCATTGGTGGCTGGGTGGAGGGGGCAAGGGGGCGGTGAGGGCTGCGGGAAAAGGTGCGTGGATGGGTGATCCCCAAGGCTGCCTGCATGGGCATACGCAAAAGCATGCGTGGAGCCTGCGCCACTGGGTCCCCTATCCCTAAACCCTTAAACCCTGGCGACCCCACCTGAGGGAGGTGGCCGAGCGGGTGGTGAGTGCTTGGGCGGCTTGGTGGCAGGCTTGGGCGCCGGCGGGGTCTCTGTTTGCGATTTCCGGCGGGGGGGGGGTGGAGCCTGCATGCATGCAGAGTGCAAGGTGAGATGGGGATGGCGAACATGTTGGGGAGGTCATGTGCAATCACTGGGGATATGCTGGGGACGGGGGCTGCTGAGAATGCCATGCGCATTGGCTGTGGCTATGTGGGTGGGTGCCAGGAAAGTGCTGCGTGGCGCCGCATGTGCAAGACCGACTGCTAATCTGGCTGTATTGCTGGAATGCATGTAACTAAACTAACTAACTAATGTGGGTGGGTGCACAAACGTCCCCGTCCTCACCATCGTCTACGAGCGCATGCAGAACCGAGCTGTGGCAAGGGGTAGCAAGGGGGAAACACAAATGTATATAAATTCCGGATATTAGCCACATTAGGTTTTAAGCAATAAATACACAAATAAAGCAGTTTTAACACGCACCGGTAGTGAGGCTGGCTGACGTGGCGGTGGCGGCAGCGGCCTGTCATCCACTGGGAGGCTTGAGGCCATGGCGCTGTCTAGCTGCTCCTTGATCTTGGGGTTGAGGTCGGGGGGCAGGTGGCGCCGCACCGAGGGGCCCGCCATCTCAAACACCTAGAAATGGAAAGGCCGCAGTTGATAATTATGTCGCAAATATATTCAAAATGCCGAAGTCATACAAACGAGTCGTCCTGCTTGGCTGCTCTTTGATCTCGAGGTTGAGGCCGGTGGGGAGGCGGCGCCGCACCGAGGGGCCCGCTGTCCAAACATCTTTTGGGAAGAGGGGAGCAAGGCAGCTGTGGGTACCACAACATTACCCAGCCAAATGCGAAGTGGCAAGCAGTGGACTGGGATTGCAATCGCAGTTTCAATTGATTGTGCCTGGATCTTCGCGACTAAGATTTAATCCTCGACTTCAAGAACCCAACCCACCTGCAGGGTGACCTTTACAGCAGTCGCGCGCACATCCTGGTTGGCACTGCCAAAAGCGGTCCCAACAAATGCCATCAGCGGCTCAATGCCAAAGCCCGCCTCGCCCCCCCGGCTGACCCCAATGACTGGCAGCAGCGCCTGAAGGAGCTGCAAGCGACCAAGCACGGGGCGCCACGCGCTCTGGTTCTGCACCAAATTTTAGCCAAATTGATGTCAATGGACTGATTGTATGATGTAGAGCATGGTACTTTTCTGAAACTGTGCCATTTTGTGATGCAAACTTGTACATGTATTACGGTGCTGGCTCCACTGACTGGCAGCAGGGCTTGGAGGAGTTGGAGGCGGCACAGCACGGGGCGCCACACGCTCTGGTTCTGCACCATTTTTGTGAAATTCAGCGACATCAAAGTCAATGTCCGGCTTTGCAGTGTAGAGCATGATTTAATTCTGATTCTGTCCCACTCAGCAGCGCAAAAATGTAAATGTGAATATGCTGAATAGAGGGACACATTTTGCTCAGCTGGCGCAAGAAGACAGCAGTTGCTTCCCCCAGGGCCTCTGTGGACACCTCACGGAGCTTACCATCAGTTCCCCTTTTCTCTTGCAACACCCAGATTTGGCCTGGCAGGGCCCTGACCCCTCCCAATTCCTAGGCCCTGAACCTACCCACTCCACGCATACCCAACCCACCTTGCTGGGCTGCCGCAGGAAGACCGCGGTTGCTGCCCCCAGCCCCGCCTCCTTCACCCCCGCAAGGTACACCAGGGATTCTGTGGACGCCTCACGGAACTTGGCATTGGCCTCCCCTGCCTTTTCTGTCAACAGCGGAGCCACCTCCAGCACGCAGTGGTGCAGGTCGCGGGCGGGGGCGGAGCGCCCATAGCCCTCAACCAACTGCCGCAGCAGCTGCAGACCACCTGCGTGGGGCACGCAGCGGCATTATAAATATGTGCAGAGGAAGTCAGATCCCCGAAAGTTGGTGATGACCTCGTGCATTCTCTACCTTCATATGACTGTAGCTGCCCTCAGCCTGATGCCAATTACCTGTGAACACATTGGCCACCTTGTCCCTCAGGCAGCGCGTGATGGTGCGTGTCAGCACCCGCAGCACCTCATCAGGACCCTCCGCTAGGGTTTTCTTGCCCACCGCGCGGCTTTCCCGCAGCCGCCAGTTCTTGCCGTACAGACCTTAAAACCCTAGACCCTACACCCTAAAGAGAGTTACCTGTGAACACGTTGGCCACCTTGTCCCTCAGGCAGCGCGTGATGGTGCGCGTCAGCACCCGCAGCACCTCATCAGGACCCTCCGCTAGGGTTTTCTTGCCCACCGCACGGCTGATCCGCAGCACAGCCGCTTCCCGCAGCTGCCAGTTCTTGCTGTACAGCGCACAGGCGGTGTACTGGCCCACCATCAGGATGAGCTCCTCGGCTTCCTTGGCGTCGGTGGAGGGCATGGGCTCAGGGGCGGGTAGCTCTGACGGGAAATCTGGGCGCAGACAATAGAGGCAATTTACAGAAAATGGCGCGGGAAACCTATGTCTTATGTCTAGGCATGAGCAGTAGAATGGCGTCTACACCTGCTGCGCCTGAAGATCTGGGAGATGCATAGGGAATATGCAATTTCAAGAAATTAAGATGGAAAATAAGGCATCATGAACCAAACAGTGGCATTGCCACTTGTATTGGTGGAAGGGCGCCCTACGCCAAAGGCGCAACCAAATAAAGACAACGGCCACATGGCACAAGGTACCTAGGTCCCAAAAGCACCTGAGGGGCGGGGCCCCAGCGCTGCAGACGCGGTTTCCCGATGCGCCGGCATGCGGGCGGCAGGCGCGGCGGCGGGCGGAGGCTCGGGATTGCTGGTAGCATCCGCGGGGTCAAAGTGGTAGCTGCCCCTGCCTCCCACGGGCCGCTCATCGTACACTGTGTGGTGCTGCTGGCTGGCGTAGGAGGGCTCTTCAGCCACTTGTGGGGCTGCGCACACAGCACTTGAGTGAGGGCTCACTATGGCCCTTGAGTGAGGGCTCATTGAGGCAATTGAGTGAGGGCTCTTAAGCACTTGAGCGAGGGCTCATTATGGCCCTCTTAAGCAGTTGAGTGGGGGGTTTTATTAAGGTATGGGGGGTTGGCATAGGCCGTTGCATTGCGCTCCCAGTAGCAGTGTAGAATGTAGAGTTTAGGGCTGTGGCGTACTTGGTATGGGCTCTGCAGCGGTTGTGGTGGGCCGCGACGGGACAATGGGATCCGGCACAGCCGGCGGCAATTGTGGTGCTGCTGGTACCGCAGGGTCAGCCTGCGCATCCGCTGGCCTGTGCTGTACCGTGGGTGGCCTGCTGTTGAGCACCCGGCTGAAGATTTCATCTGGATCGGCCTGCTTCCGCACACGGGGCTGGCCCACATCCGGCCCTGCGATGTCTGTCGTCACCCGCAACCGCTCAATCTCCTGCATTTGATGAATTTGCATGTGATTAATTTAATTTGGGCAAAATTGCACCTGTTTCCAAGTGATGCAACATTGCATGGGATCAGCCGGATGTGATCCCAGCATGTATGGACCATGCTAATTGGATCAATCTCATGTAAGGCCACCCTTGCAGCACACCCCTAGCCCCATGTGACCAGCCGGATGTAATCAGCCGCATGTAATCAGTTGCATGTGATCAGCCGCATGTGATCAGCCGCATGTAATCAGCTGCATGTGATCAGCCGGGTGTGATCAGCTACATGTGATCAGCCGCATGCCACCGCGTACCCCAGCCCCTATCCCACGCACACATACCTGTTTCAGCGTTTTCGCCGCGTCATAGTCCTCCTGCTCCACCGCAGCGCGCTTCCTGGCCTCAAGCTGCGCAATCTGGGACCCAACCACCTTCAACCGCTCAACCTCCTGTGTCAGGCACACAATTTGTTACATTAAATTGGTAACCTGTCAGTAAGATGTTCAGTTGGGTTTACTTATATGGCATTTTTGGGATGGGCCTAACTATTTTCAACAGCTCCACCTCCTGTTCAGCCAATTATTTGATTAATTAATTTTACAGTTCTCACTGTAGGGTTTAAGGCGGCCCTAGGCGTACCTGCTTCAGCCTCTTGGCCTCGTCATAGTCCTCGCTGGCCACCGCATACTCCTTCTGCTGGTGCAGCTCCCGGATCTTGGCAGCCGTGGCAGGATCCACTTGCATGTCTAGGGTCAAATCTGCCATGCCAGTGGATGAGGTGCTCGCGCCGTGCCCATTTGATGCAGTGTATGGCTGGCTGGTGCTGGAGTAGCCGAGGTCCATGGGGATGTCAAGCGGTTCGCCGATGACGTTGAGTGCGATCAAGCCGATCTGCGGGGCAGGCTGTGGTTAGGCAGTGCGAGTATGGTACCCCAATTGAAAGGTGGCAAGGTGGAAATGGATTCCTGATTGGTAATAGCCATTGGTTTATGTGGGGGTGAAGCTGTGGGCAGGCAGGGCATGCATTCTGCATCCTGCTGGCAAGGTGGAAACAGGCACAGAAATGGCGTAAGCGTTGCCAAGTCGCGAGCTGAGTGCAGAGAGCTGAGTGGAGAGAGCTCATGCAATGTGATTGGCTATCTGGCTGCAGTTTACAGCTGGATAGCAAGTGACTAGGGTGTAGAGTCACAATGCAGGTCCCAACATTGGTAACCAATCGCTCAGAACTGGTATGAGCGGTGCCGAGACAGACCCGTCGGGCATGCGCTGATGCAGGCAGACTGTGAGCCCGGCGGTACTATAATATAACATGTAATTGAATGCAATGTTTAATGACATAATAGAACGCAGGTCCCTTACTGCCTAATGCATGTCACTAAATGAATGGGTGCGCGGGGCCGTACCTGGTTGTATATGTTGAACTTGTTGGCATGGCACCGGTGGAACACAAACCGCAGCAGCTGCGCCTGCTGCTGCAGGTTGATGCTCTTCAGCTCGCGCTGCGTGAAGTTGGTTTCCTCGTTGGTCGCCAGTGTCAGGTATCCCAGGCGCTTGTACACGCACCGGGAATAGTCAACCTCCCCCGGGGCCAGGTTCCCCACGCAGACCTCTATCTTGGAGGTGATCTGCAATCACAGGAGCAGTTTGCAAGGTGTCCTGGTGTTTTGATAAGAGGTAGGATAGGCAGCTTAATTGGAGGTGAGACAGGTAGCTTGATAGGAGATAGGTAGGACATGCGAGCGGTTGCTAGGCTCCGCCGGGCAGCAGGCATGACGGCCATGTGACAATGACGTCAACATGGGCCAAACTTGAACCTCTAAAAATGCTTCCTCAAAAGGTGAACAGTACCTTGAATTCGTGGGAAAGCAGCTGGATCTGCCTTATCAGGGAAGGCTGGTCCAGCTTCACAATGAGCTCCACAGGATACTGACAAAACCTGCAAACGGAGGCCCTGTCAATACCAGCCAACCGTGGACCACATATAACAGGCGCAGGGTACAATGTTTTGCTGTTCAGCTGACCTGGGGCTCTGCCAGCCTCTGCTCTGGTTGTGGTGATAGAGCAGCTCCCGAGCAGGGAACTCTGGGTCCTGCAACGCATGCATTACCCAAGCTCAGCGTGGGACGTTTCTGAAGGTATCTGCGTTGTAAAATGGCTCGCTACCCACCTCTCCAGAACAGTGGAAGACGCTGAAACGGAGCTTGTCAGAGCCACCCTGCAGCAAGCCGCCCGCCTCCATGGTGTGTTTTGTATTGCCTCCCTCAGCGATTTGGGGATGTCACAACGGGCTGCTGTGGACACTGTGCCGCTGCATTGCCACCACTTCAATACACATGAAAGGAGGTTTTAACGTAGAAGGGTACCCTTCCTACGGGCGTATGACTAGACTTGGGGGTCTGTTGGCCTTCCCAAAGGCAATGTGGATACCATGCATGCCCAATGCTGTGATTGAGATACTCGCAGATTATGTTCAAACGCTGGGTTAAGGCTGCAAGTCACTTTCCAATATAATGATGTGGGCGCTAGCATGTCAAGTAGAAACGGCTCGGTATCGCCAGTTTTCGTCAACGGAGGGCAACCGAGTTTCAGAAAGTTTGAAAAAAATGGAGGTTCAAATTCAAGGGGTGGAACATCGTGCGACTGAAACCTGGTACCCGTGTAAAAGCATCCACTGTTCAAGAGCGCTTTTTTCCCCAAAACGATGCTCATATGTGGTCTTAGCCGGGGGTGCAACTACAGACAAACCATCATTTTGCAACCTGCCTCCGGCATTGGGGGCATGCCACTTCCGCTGAGGCCAGAATGAATACCCAGCGTTTGTTCTAATAAGGTTTTTTTAGGGCAGTAACAGTACCCATAGTAGGTGGTACCATCGCCCATAAGTGCACGTCTATATTTACGGGCGCCTGTGCGATACATATAACCATGGGCGAGCCAGAGGTGGCCAGCACTCGCAGCAAAACCTCCGAGGACGTGGAAACGCTCGTCAGTGAAGAGGGCTTTGTTGGAGAAGACAACAGCGACGCCGCTCAAAAGATCATTGACCTATCTAAGAAGGTACTGGGTTGGAAGTTGCGTCAGTGCCCAGCAACAAGTCAACACCTTGTGTGTGCAAACGCCTCCCATTCCCCCATCCATTCGCAGAACAGGTCGCTATCGCTCGCTCTAGAGAAGGAGAGAAGACGATCTGCACAGCTGGCTGCTGCTGCCGTCAACCCTGCCACCAGAGAACCGGACCCTACTGGAACAGTAAGTGGTTGTCGATTGACCTCCACGCTGCAACAGACACCACTGCCTGACCTTCTCAAGTCCACGACAATGGAATGTAAAAGCCAACAGATGACGGCAGAGCCTTGTAAAACACTGCTGGGAACTCTTGCAGGACGTGAAGAGGGCAGCAGCTCAGGGAGAGCTTTGGAAGGACAAGCACCATGCTTTGCAGGAGAAGTGCAACCATATGCTGGATAAGATGGGGCAACTGGACGCAAAGGCATGGACATTTTCCCTACCATGTGTTCAAGTAGTTGTCGTGTATTGTATGCTTACTCAGAATGTATTCACACGGTCGCATGCGTGCAGGTTGGGACCTTAAAAGCAGAGCGTGACAAGTTGCTGCGCATAGTGCAGCAGGAGGTGGGGGAGGAGGTCCCCGTGTCCAGCCTGGTGGATGGGAAGAGTGACTGGAGGGGGAGGGCGCAGCAGATCACGCTGTTAAAGGCCAAGCTCAGGGAGATGTCTGCCAGTGGGGTGGCGCCTGGCGAAAAGGTAGGGTTCCATCTGCTGCCCCATCCGTTCAGTGCTTAGCATTGCTTAGCATACCATGGTACGCAACTCGCACTGTTTAGGCGGTGTTTAGACGGTGTTTAGGCAGTGCGAGAAGCTTTGCAATGTGGTTTGGTTGGCAAGGTGTCCTGGAACTCTTCACAATCAACGTGCCTTGTGTGCAGGCACCCAATGCTGGAAACACCTGCCCAGCGGGGTTGAGGCAAACGCGGGACATCATGCAGATCAAGGCTGAGCGCATGCAACGGCAGCAGTACCTGAAGGCTGACGTGGAGGCTGCGGAAGCAAAAGCCCGAGAATGGCGGTTGAAGTACGAATCAGCCATCGCCCGAAAGCATTTTTTGGAGGATGAGGTGCGCAGAATGAGGTTAAGCACACAATGTCATGCCCATGCACAAACTACGCCACAATCAGCGCCCCAAGTGAACGCCCGCCAAAGTAGCTGGTCATTGGGACAGGTGACAAATAGCCTGATCAGTGCCAACGACTGCTCACTGCACCTTCAGTCAACAAACCTCCTTCAAAGAATGTTACCATAACGTTATTTGTGCGTGCGCTGCAGTTGAGGGAGTGGAAGGGCAAGGTTGCAACGGTGCTGCAAAAGACAGACAACGACGACAAGCTGATTGAAGCGTTACAAGCTGAGCTGGCCATGTTTGGGGATATGGGCGATGCCATGCAAGGCCATACAGACATGTCAGCGCTCACTAACGCCAACCAGTTGCTGATCCAACAGCTCATGTCGCTGCAGACCCAGTTCAACGCACTGGAAGCGCAGGTGCAGCGCAACGTCGCCGCCGACGCTGAGCAACAAAAGGTGTTTGAGGCGATGCAAAAGGCATACGCGATAGTCAGGCCCGACCATCCTGCACCCAGCTCAAGTCCATAACATCTGTGTTGAGCAAACCTTTGATAAACTTGGCTGCTAGCTGTTATTTGTAAAATACCTAGCCTGTGCATGTGTAACCTCTACATGACCGGTCCAGGCCACACCCTAGGCTGCCCCTCCTCCCTCTGCTGAACTGAGGCGCAGCCCACACCCTAGCTGCTGCCCCTCCCCCCTCTGATGAGCTGAGGTGCAGTCCACACCCTAGCGGCTGCCCCTCCCCCCCCTGCTGAACTGCGGCAGCTTGGCGGTAGGGTTGAGCAGCCCCATGCAGCGCGCCAGGCGGATCTGGCGGCACACGTGGCGGTGCACCTTCTGTCGCAGCCGCACCCGCCGCCGGGGCACCAGCTTGCCCGTCTCGGTGACAAAGGTGGACAGGAACTTGATGTTCTTGAACCCCCCGTCCCGCAGCACGCCCGTGTTGGTCACGTGAGGCCGGGGCACGCTCCACGCCTGCTTGCTCACCAGCGAGTCCTGCTTGAACACGTTGAGCTCGTCGGGCTCGTAGGTCTGGCCCGGGTAGAACAGGCGGTTGGGGTGGATGCGGTTGGGCGAGATCTCGTCCAGGCGGCCCGTGTTGCCGGTCCCGGGCCGCGCTGCGAGGGCCACCTTGCCTAGCTGTGAGTACCCGCTGACTGGGGATGCGCTGCCATCTGCTTGGTGGACCTGCTGCAGGAGCACTTGGTCGTAGTCAAACTCGGGCTCCTCAGCTGGCTGTGTTGCGGCTGCGGCGGGGTAGGCGGGGCCACGGGATGTGGGTGCTGCTGGGGTGGTGGTGGAGGCCTCCAGGGCAGGCTCGGGCTCCGCCTCATCGACGGGGACAAGCGGCTGCTCTTGTGCGCGCTTCTTGTTCAGGCCTGTAGGGCGCGAGACGTTGTCACTTGTTGAGGAGAGTGCAGTGACGTGCAACCACTATTTCGTTCACTGGATTTGCGGGGACTGGAGTTGCGTGGACAAAAAGCTGACACACAAGTGCAAGGTAGTTCTAATTGAACCACCACTAGCTGTTGAGTAATGATGCATGACATGAGTAGCAATACAGGTTCAGCCCTCACGTTCAACCCCCGCCACCGTTTCTACTGGAGAATAGTACCTTCCAGGCGTGTTTCCACCCAGGTCCTCCACTGCTGCTTGCCATCCGCATCGGTGGCAGGGGTCAGTGGTTGCCTCCCTGCAACAGCAAACAGGTTTGCAAGGATTAATTGCAAACGCATGGCAACAGGATGGATGCTATCCTCTAGCTGCCAGTGCACCAGTGCAACAGCACTGACTGATCGGACATGGGCACCGCCCAAGTAATCAATTTCTGCTCAGGGGTCAGCAGTGACAGCATATGCATCGTAATGCAGAGTAGGAGAGAGAAGGCCGATTTTACCGGGGCAGCAACATTGGCAGAGCACAAGTAATAGCTATTGCTTGGTACCTTTTCTGTCAGTGGGCTCCTGCTCATCACTTGAAAACTGCCTGCATGCATGTGGCTTTGCCGCCTGACACTCCCTGGCGGCACTCAGGTGCTGCACACCAAGGCTACTTTGGCTGTCCCAAAGCCGCTGGCATTGCTGTGTGCCACTCACTACGCCTTGCCGTGCTTGTAGAGCCAGCTGCAAAGGCCGAGACAGGCCTCGCAGGCGGTTCATGACTGTCAACGGTGGCAAGGTGTTCAATGAAACAGTTGGCTATTGGTTTCGGCCGCGGGCCTAGCACCGCTGCGGAGAACCTTAAACAGCAGTGAAATCAAGTATAATAAGGCCTGTTGACGTCAATAGCAAAGAAAGTGGCCAGTGACAACGTGATGTGATGCATGCAGAAATATGATGGTTCTCCTCGGAGCCGGTTGAGAGGCAACGCAGGTGGTTTAGATAGCGCTTCTGAACTTGCTTCTGGGTATTCTTGTCAACACGTCTTCATAACCTATCGCACCCAAACCTGAATGGGTCCTGTAAATTTTGTGTTATACCCTATGGCCTTGGTTGAGCCATGACATGCCCTTCTGTTTATATTGATAACCCCACCCCTTCAGCCCTGCTGGTGTCCAGCGGGTTGACAGTCTAGTGCATCAGAATTTGTGCAGTTCAGGGGGAGCATTTAAAGGGAGCATTTCGCTCTCGTTTCCGAGTTCGTCGGTGTTTTATCAAAACCCAAAATCAAAATGAAGAAGATTTCTGAGAAGGGCAGAATGCTCTAACACAGAAGTGGGGGCTTGTTTGTGCAGTACTGATATCAATAGCAGCTCATGAGCTCAGATCAGGATAGGTGTCGACATAAAAGTCTTGTTCCTATTCCTATTCCTGTTCCTATATCATACTTGTACCTGTTAAGATATCCCATATCCTATTGGTATACAGGCAGTGTTGCAAGGGCTGAAGTGGCGCGGTCGTTCTCTAGATATCTGACTCGAGAGTCCTGAGCGAAGTCATACAGCATATTCAAACAGACACTTGCGAAGTTTGTTTTGCCATAAACAACTTGCGACGAGTATCCCACTTGCCTAGCTGACTATTCCACTTGCCTAGTCGTGCACACTGTCTCGCCAGCTGTCTGGCCATCAAACGCTTACTAGGCCCAACAGGGTTGTGGCATGCCCCGCATGCTTGCCTTACTTGAAGGTCAGACACGCGCCCGTTATCCTCTATACACAGCGTATTTAAATATTTGAACTTGCCAGCTAGTCTTGATGGGGTCTCACGCCCTCCAGACCATGAATGCCACATGCATGCACATGGCACATGCATGCACATGGGCTCGCCTTCCCCTACCAGTCTGCCGTGATGCGGGTCGCCCAGTGCAGCCGTTGACACATAGCCGTCACCACCCGCGTCCCTTCACTGCAACAAGGCCGCCGCCTGGTGTCCGGACTTCCCAGTTGGGGAGGAGCAAGTTGCAGCATGGGGGCGTGGGGCGTGTACACTCAGCAGGGAGCGCAGGGGCAGATGCAGGGCGAGAAGCGCAAGACAGCCTGCCAGCTAGTGCTGAAGATGGTGAAGCAGCAGTAACGGTTGAAGACCCTGGAACACCAAGTGGCAGTGGTGGGCAGACGTCCTGGGCGCTTGTGGTGGGTGGCGGTGGTGGTGGGGTGCGGGGAGGTAGGCAGTGGCAGTGGGTTACGCAGAGTGGTGATGGGCAGTGAACCTTGGATGACGCAGAGTGGTGGTGGGTGGTGGTGGTGATGGTGGTGGTAGTGGTGGCGTGGTTGGTGGTGGTGGTGGGCTGGGATGTGGTTATAACCATAGACAGGGTGGTCGTTGGCACCCAGGATGGCTTCACCCGTGCTCAAGCAAGCCAGCCAAAACATCTTGGACCTTGGGAGTGTATGCGCTGTCATATGCTGGTGCATGCCTGGGCTGTGTTGGCCACGAGGTCATCATATACAGTGCAAGTGCCACTGGTCAGGAGGTCACCGTCCACAGTGTGGGAATCTAGCAACTGATCAAGCAACTTGCAAGGGTTAAGCCAGGTGCGAGCCTGGCTTCATTACGCAGGACACTGCGCTGGCAGTGTAAAGTGGCTGTTAAGCACATGCACACTCAAACCAACCCTACTCCCAAAACCCTAAATTCAAAACCCTTAATCCTACCAAGAACCAACAAAACAAACAAAACTCCTTGTGGTGGTCCAGGGGAGCATAGCAGCTGTGATGGTGACGGGCATCACCAATCGCGTGCTGTACAAGATGGCTCTGGTGCCGCTGTCTGACTATGTGTTCTTTCTGGCGCAATTCCAGACCTTTGGCTACGTGGCGGTCTACTTTGCCATCCTGGGGTGGCGAATCAAGTACGTTGGGTAGCACCATATCTCACAAATTCATCACGCGTGCTGGTTTGCTGGGTATACCATGCATGCCTTCTAGGGTTTCAGGTGGATAATTAGAGTAGTCCACTGTGGTCAAGATGGCGATGGTATTGCTGTCGGATTCTGCCATAGGTTGCGTACCAGTCCACTTCTGCATCGCGGCGTGGCGAATCGATTTAGCTTATCCATCTGCCGTCTCACCGTTCAGCTTCGTCGCGGTGATGGGTGTTATAGAGTGGCACACGCCGTGGGGACTAGAATGGTCCTATTCTAGTCCCCCTGCATGCACACAATTTTCAGGGTTTATTCATACCCCTGATCCATCCCCCTTGGATTTGATCAGCCTGAGCATTACGCTTGCAGTTACCTTCCCTTCTCTTTCACTTGATCATCCTGTTCGCTCCCCTTCACAGGACTGGCCTGGTCAGCCAGCAGCAGCTGCAGATAGCCCGCCAAAGCGCGGGGCTGTTCATCGCTATTGGTGCATTTGAGGCGGCCTCGCAGCTGCTGGGGCTGGTGGGCGCTGCCAAGCTGCCAGGTAGGATTACCCTAAACCCTAAATCCTGAGCAGTAAACCCTCTATCGCCCGCCATCAGAGGTGCATCTGTGATCAGCCACATCGCTGTGCATTTTAAATTAAGCAGGCCATCCATGCCTTATTTGATTTCTTGATGCAACCTGCCTGGTGTGGTTCTGTTGCTGGTTCAGTACCCGCCTGTTGTTTACGGTACCCGCCTGTTGTTTCTCTGTAGAATGGCCCCCATGAATGTCCACCCATTATGCACCTGTTGTAGTACTTTCTCATAACCCGCTGCTCCCCACTGACGACCTCCCCCCACCCCCCCGTTTCCTCCCTCCACCAGGAGTGGTGCTTCCCCTATTATCGCAGTCCGGAGTGATCTGGCAGCTGTTCTTTGCGCGGATGCTGCTGCGCAAGACCTTCAGCCCAACACAGGTGCTGGGCGCACTGACCCTCATGGCGGGCGTGTGTGTGGCAACGGCGCCAGGGAGCGCGCAATCGGTGTTTGCTAATGTACGCCCGCATAGTCATGATAGGTTACCTCTGCAGATCACTGCTGCATGTACTTCTGTATCCGGTCGTCTTTTATCACTGAATCGGGCACGGATGTATGCATCAATGATTGCACTGGGTCTCATGTCTAGGGCGTGTGTGTGGCAGCGGCGCCAGGATGCACGCAGTCGGTGTTTACAGATGTACGGCCTGTGTGGGGCCAGGCTGGTGGAACATGTACTGGGTGGAAACCCTGGTGATTATTGGTTACTTATTCAAGGCGTCCCCAGTCAATCAGGGACTGTGTTGCCCCATCCTGGCTGCTGTGCTGTGCGCAGGTGGAGCCGGTGTACGCGTTTGTCTTCCTAGCTTCCATGATTTTCCCTGCCTTGGCCACCATCTTCAAGGAGCGCATCTTTCAGAGCAGCCAAGAGACCATGGGGGGCAAGCAGCTGGACCTGTTTGTGGTCAACTCTTTCGGATCCGCATCGCAGGCGAGTTCAATTAGATTCCAGAACCTTTATTTCAGCAATACCATAGTAAAGTTGACATGGCGCTGTGTGAGCCAGTGGAATGAGATTATTTTTCAATGTAGCTGTTAATTGAGCGACATGTGTTCCTGCCGCACCTGAGACAGGCAAATTAATTGGCAGCTTTGCACAAGCAGCGCAGTTCAATGTACCAGCTCAAGTTACTGTCCACTGTTTTACGAATACCCCTTGCACACAGCTCAGCCTGTCTTGCTTGCTAGTAACTCTGTTTGCAAACTGTCGTGACGACATGGGAGGCGCATGACGAGTACTGCCACACCTGTGTAGTGGTAGGTTTGCAAAACCGTGTTTGGCTTGCATCTGCTTGGTTTCCAGTCACCCTAAACCCTAACCCTAACCCTAACAATGTTCATCTTAAAAATGTTCTTGGGTGCTCCTGCTGCAGGCTGGGTTTGACTTCCTCCTGCTTCCCATACTGGCAACGAGCCGAGGGATATCGATGGCGCATTTGCCAGGCTACCTTGAACAAGGTAATCGATTTGTTATTGCTTTTTGATGTATTATCTCTGAAATTGTTTGTTATTACATGGAATGTTGTTTCTTCTGGGGCACGGCAAGTACTGTAAAGAAGTGTTATATCTGTAATTCGCTGAGTAAATCCTTTATCTTACATCAACGGTGTTGCACAGCTGCGCACTGCTGATTGCAAGCTGCACTCCCGCTGCACGTTGTGCACTGGCAGATAAAGGACCCTACCATTAATACAGTGTTCATTGTAAAATGCCATCAACTGTTGCAGGAGCACAATGTTTCCGCGGCATAACGCCTACCTGCGGCACCGACTGCTCAGGCGCCCCGCTTCTTCCCATGGTGTACGTGGTCATGAACCTGCTCTTCAACATCGCAGCGCTCAACCTCATTCGCAGAGCAGGTACGCTGAGCATGCTCTGAGCAAAATTGAGATAATGATGCCATGCGCCATGGTTTTGTAAGTCGGGAATGAGGAACAAAATAGTGGGTCTGCCCAGTCCCTTGCCCCATTGGGCACATTTGTGGTGCACCACATGTGTGCATGGCACACGTGGGGTTGCAATGTCATCAAAGATTGACACTCATTCACAGCTGAGTTGCTTCAAGTTGACTCACTTAAAGGTAACTGGGGGCGATGGCTTTCCTTGACTATGCTGTTTTGTTCTTCATAGCCGAAAGTACTTTGGAACTAATTATCAGCTTGGTTTTAGATAAATCCAATTAAAATTCATTAGATGTCATTACCTACCAGTTCCCCAATAAGACACATTGTTTATGTAGCTGTTGCTCCCATGGTGCAGGCAACGTGGTCACCTCCCTTGTCATGTCAGCAATGGTACCCCTCACAGTGCTCGCCTTCACCATCCCCCTGCCATTCCTGCCCGCCACGCCCCCCTTGAGCCCGCAGTTTGGCGTGGGGGTGGCTGTGGTGGTGGCGGGGCTGCTGGTGTACAACTCACACGTATGGCTGCCGGGGCTGCGGCAACGGTTGGGTGGCAACCAGAGCTTGAAAGCAGCGTGACGGGGTGCAATCGAGGCAGCTGATCACTCATTAATGGTCTGCGATGGCCGTGGCATGCAATCAAGCGCCCGATCAGTCATGATTGGTCTGCAGTGGCCATGGCGGCAACAGCTAGGTGGCAACCAGTGCTTGAAAGCAGCGTGATGGGGAGCAGCTTGCGATGCGCACTTGAGTTGCATTGGCCGCGGGCCGTGCGTACTTGGGGGTGATCATTGAAGCCTCAGGCTGGCAGCCAACCAGTGGTGCCATCAAGGCACTTAATTACCAGGCTGAATGGCGGAGTCAAGTCATGGTGGCAAAAACGGGGCAAGCCTAGGTAGTTTTTGTGTGACTGGTGATGGTCAAGTATAGTAGGGGATGGGATGTTGGGTAATGTATTGGCAGTGCAGGGCCTGACTCAGCAGGCAGTTTTGTTACAACTACCATCGTAGTAATGGATGATCATTATCAATCGCAACACTTAAAGTCAATTGACTGGAATTGGGTTCACTGCATTATTTTTGTGCCGCTGCAGACAGTCTCTTGATGTAGAAGATGGCCTTCCTGTTGTTGATTGCAGCCTGGGGGAGGGTCTGAGGAGGCCCGCAAGGTAGGCTAGTAGCTCTGGCTGAGCACCTGTTTTGGACCCGGGCTGACCACCTGTTTAAGAGCCTAGAGCTCTGGCCTTTCCCTGATAGGTATATTATTACACGTGCAGACTGCACCGAGTGTAAAATCAAATCTACGGTGTGGCTGCAGCTTTGTACCGCCCTTCAATTTAGTCTGGTATGCCATGTCATGCCACGGCGCAACGACATTGTTTAACATGTAACTCACATTTGTTCTTGTTTCAGTACCAATACTAGCGCTACCACTATTGAACAGCGACTACCGTAGTTGAGCTCACAAGGATGTTTGGCCAACACCTGAGGATTACTCCACAAAATGACAGCTAAAGGACAGCGTGCCTGACACGCAATAACCGCAGCTACAGGCACTCAAGCTGATGGAGAATAGCCAGTGATAAACCTGCAAAATTTTAAACAAACATCGTGCATGCGGCATGAAGATCACAGTGAGCATAATATGGCTCAACATGGAGTCCTGTAACTTGCACGGTGCAGAATGTGTCAAATGCAGTGCCTACACATGTAAAGTACTTAAATGGTGAGCTATACTGGCATGCATGAACACAACAATTGTGTTATGGGCACTACTTGAAAATCAAATTAATTTTTTTGCTTCACCTTGACACTTCCACATGGTGTGTGGGATCAATGCACTGCTATTTATTGGCAATCAACCCTGGCTCACTTTTGACTTGAGGTCCTACGTGACCCAGTTTGTTGCAGAAAGAAAGCATGTGCATATTGCCGTACGACGTAGCGGTACGGTTAAAAGTGACAATTGCTGTGGCGAATGCTAGCATACCCTTTTTTAGAACTGCGTTCAACAAAGTTCAGACTGTTGTCAAACAAAAAGTGTTAGCTGGCTCAAGAGCGATTAGTGCAGCTGGTATCCTTGTTGTTGCAAACTGACTTGTCGCCAATCTCAACATCCAGTCGCGGTGCGATGCCGCTGTCCACAATGGGAGGCTGCTGCTTGTGTGGGTCCACCAGAGTGGCAGACTGCGATGCCGCATAGTAGTCATCAGGGATTGACCCCGATCCAGACGTAATCAGGGTACCAGAGGGGTTGGTGTACCCTTGCGGGCCGTCCATGGTATACATAAGCCTGTCCTCTTTGTACAGGCGCTGCGGCGGGCCGCACCACCAGTAGCCATCACGTGCCACGACAATGGAGGGGACGCCGGATGTGGTGGGTCGATCAGTGGTCTGGGACCATGCCACCTCGCTGTCTTGCCTGCTGCACTTGCCCGTGCATGATGGGATCATGCACAAGGGCAGGGGATGGGTGTGGTAGTCAGCTACCAGCTTGTACGCTGCACTCCACACAGGCATTGCAGGTCAGCCATTGCGTTTCAGCCATTGGAATACCGTGGGTAGTATAGTGAGGACAGAATAATATCTCAGCACAGCACATTGAGAGGTGCATGCATGTTGGCACATATCCATCTGCAGCAATGAACCACTGCCATGCCAAGTGGCACTGAAACACGCAGCAATTAACATTGCAAGCGCTCACTTGTGCGCGCGCACCATGAAGCAGTACTGTAACAAGTACATGCAGGTGCTAGCTAAACCCCGAACCCTACAACAGGCAGCCATTTGCTCTATCACCAAACACACACATGGTATGCGCTCTGCATGGTGCAGTGTTGGTCTGTGCAGGTAATTAATGCATGAAAGCAGAAGCGAATGCATGCCAAGTGCACTAGTGTACTTTATCGGCATGGCGCTACAGCCAGACGTTAACCCTAGGGTTTAGGGTTCACGCTGGCTGTGCGCCATGCTGGCAATTGAGTACACAGGCGCCATTCATCTCTGCTTACATGCATACACTGCCCTATTACAGCTGCAATACATACCCTTGTCAGATGGCAGGACAATGCCATCGAAGCTCATCTCAATGATCCCACCGGCCCCAGGGTTGTAGGGGGAAGGGCGGTCGCTGTTGGGCCTGACCTTGGGCGTCACCATGAAGGCACCGGTCTGCTGGTTCATGAATATCCACCCTCCCTGTTCCAGGTAGCCATAATCTGGAGGGGGGCTGGTGGGTGGACCGGTCCTCCCGCCAGCAGTGAGGGGTGGGAAGCTTGCCTGCCAGGCTTGGCGCAGTTGTGCCTTCACAGCTTCGCTTCCAAGGATGGTGGGTGCGGTAGGAGGGGGCAAACCTACACAAGGACATCACAATCAAGTAAATATGCGCAGGAGCGATTTGCAACCAGAGGTTGCAACCCCTGGTCATGTCTGAAGATGATACCAGCTGTATGCCTGTTTGCATATACCCAGCTCAGCAGCTCATGCTGAAAAAGCTGGGCTCAGCAAGGTGTTCAACAATGCCATAAATATCCACTCAGAAGCGGTGTGATGACCTTGTGCATGTCCACGAATGAGATACGCATGACAATACCTACGTGAGGAGTCTGAGACCAGCTGGCATAATATTGCATGCAGGCCATGCAACCAGGCGTTACAAGTCAAGCAACTCGGTTGTACCCACCTGCATTGGCAACCAGGGGCATAAGTCCTCCCTCTGTGGGCGGCAAAGCAGGCTCCTGGGAAGGAGGGGCAGCAACTGGTGGCGAAGCCTCGGTGGGTGCAGATGCGTCCTGTGCATTGCAGTGATAGTTGCACTGCGACAGCAGCAGCAACAGGGCCAACGTGCAAGGCCAGACAGTCTGCATCGTGACTGCTCAAACCACCGTGAGTGCCACTGCGTAAACTTCCGATGAACAAGCGCCTCCGGAACCTCTCAACGTCTTCAAGACAACACCTGAGCTGTGCTGAGGACAGCAGGGAAATGGCTCAGACCAACGAGAGTCGCTGGACGCACTAACAAGCGGGAACCTATCGCTGACGGTATCGGAGCCTTTTAAGTGTCGAACAAGTTGGCAGTTGAAGTGTCTTTTCACTCATTGCATTGCGCCATGCCATTTCAACTGTTACAGCTGTATGCATGCAGGCTCAATCATTGACTGATGTGTCACCTTGGTCCAATAATCATCGGATTGCATGGCAGGAAAGGAGTGAAACCCTAAACCCTCTCGAAAACCCTTTGACCAAAGAGACCCTAGAGGGATGAAGATGTGAAAGGAGTGAAAGGAGTGACCCTCAACATGGGTCAATAAAACATTTCACACAGATGCGTTTGAAATTGGTAGTCCATGGACCATACCGTTAGAGCCTCGCCCTGTCAGGACGGGTCACCTGCTCAGACATTGCATGTGTGCATCATCCTGACGATTTTATGTACCACACAGCTGCCACCTTCTCTGGCCAGTGCACAAGCATAATACAAAAAAGCCATGCATCATTCAAACTGCTATTTATGGGTGGTCGCTGCCGAAGAGCATCAGCAGCACTATGGAAACAGGGTTTCTCACAGGCATCTTATAAGCCTATCAAAGCACTTCTCATAGGGATCTCAAGGCTGTCTCATGGCTATCTCAAGGCTGTCTCATACATGTCTCATAGGCATGGGCTGCAGCACTCACTGCTCATCTGATACTATCATGAGTCATGACGTTACATTGACATTGACATTTCACTGACGCACTTGACGCAATTTGTTCATCAGTTTCTGAATTATCAATCAAGTCTGTACCTCAGCAATTCCTTTCATTAGGACTGCACATGGTCATGGGTGCAGCTCCCCGCCCCTCCTCTTTGCATCCACCCCTCACCCTCCTATTTGCATTCGCAAGCCCACAGGCGCAACTACAGCTGCGCTGCCTTCTCCCCTCCCCTCCTATTTGCATCCTCTCCCCTCCTCTTGGCATCTGCAAGCCCACAAGCGCCACTACAGCTGCGCTGCCTCATCCAACCCCCATCTTATTTGCATCCGCAAGCCCACAGGTGGACTACTGCTGCGCCGTCTTCTCCTGTAGTGCTTGAAGTTGAGCGCAATCACCTCACCCTGAACGACTCGACGATGTGCTGCAGCAGTAAACCCTTCTCAGGGTTGAACTGGTCACTGCGGGCGCTGCAAAAACACAAGAACAGCAGTCAGCACTGGCCCACATATTGCAAAAGGACACTCCTTAATGTGCGCCACAGTGGACCACCGCTCATATTTCTTCAATTTTTTGCAGGGGGGTTGCCCCCCTACCCTGTTCGCGTAATTGCAATACCACATGTGCAGGGTCCATTGCTTCCCATTCACTGGAAAGCAAACATGGCAGCAAAACTGCAGCCGGAGGGCAGTGTTGACGCAGCCATGCATGTACGCGGCCCGTCACAGCTTGATTGCTAGGTGACATGCTCATTTAAAAATGTGGCTTTACTTGCCATGTGTGCACAGGCAGCACCGAGTCCTGTCAGTGGAGACATGGCAAGAAAAGCAAAGCACATTCAAATGAGCATCTCATCTAGCAAGCACATTCAAATGAGCATCTCATCTAGCAATCAGGCTGTGTACCGCCCCTGTATAGGGTCGCGCCTAGGATTTAGGATTTAGGAGAACCTCACCAGGCACCAGGGCTGTACACCGCACTTTGCTTCATGGCCGTCACAGCAGACCTCCTGTCTAGGGTTTCTGGTTAGGTTTTGGGGTGATCCTCACCTGGCCACCAGGCTGTAGACCGTCCCTCGCTTGATGGCCGCCACAGCAAAGTTCTTGCGCCGCACCTGGTATCCGCTGCGGGTGATGGTCTCAGAGGGGAATGTGATGTAGGTGTACAGCTGCAGGGGAGGAAAGGCACACGTAACCACACGATGGCGATCTCAGATACCTTTTCCACGAACCCCGACCACCAGCTGAGACGTTGTACACAAAACATGCATTCCCGCTCGAAAGCAAGATTCGCGCCCCAGGGGATTGTGGCGGAAAATAATCAGCAACGTGCATTCCTATGCTTGCCAGCTCAGCTCAGTTAGAGACATCATCCGCTTGATGGGGTGCATACACCAGGCAGGTTGGCAAACCCCAAACCAGGGCTTTTTCCACTGACCTGCCCATTGAATTCTGCAGTTTCGACCTTGATTCTGCTCGCCGGCGGCAGCTCTAGCCTTGCATTGCCTCCAACCTACACCCAGCACAAACCACGCATCATACATCGTGCTGTTAAAAATAAACAGGAGAGTTGCCGGGGCCCACAATGTGCACCCCTCCCACCAGCTAACAGGTCTCCATGGCAACAGGCATTATAAATTTTGATTACATATGTTTGCATTACCTCTTGTCCTGGTGCCACCAGGCGCTTGACCACTTCCTCGACCAGCTCCTCCCCTCCAGCAGCATAGCTTTGCTTGGCTGGGAATTGCTCCACGCTTGCTCGATCCGCTGTCTGCCAGTGAGTACACATGTTAGTATTACAAAACAAAACTATTGATAACAATTAGGAGTATAAATGCCTTTTGCACGTAATTGATAACTCATTAGGTTTGTCATCAATTTCAACCTCTGGTAAGGGGTGCATGTTGCACTTTGAGCTTGCTAAATCTGCTTCTCGTGCAGATGAGTGCATGGCCAAGGTGACGTCCTATCTACTAAGAGTGCATGTTGCGTGAGAACAGTGTGTGCATGCACTTGCACTCGTTCATGTGCACTCGTACTATCACGGTTGATACCAGCTTCTTCTACATTCCTCTTGGCAAATGCATCATAATGATATGTACGGTCATTGTAATGGGCATATGCCGGCTCAGGATCATAATTCTCCTCATAATCATATGGATAATCTTTCTCCTCAACCAGGTCAGCATAGTGGGCCTGAGACTGGCTGGATGAGATGACAGCAATGCAATGTCCTGTTGCACCATTGTATCTGCCAGAGCATTGATGACCGCAATGCACTAAGGTGATTTCACTAGGAGAACAGCAATGCACATGGAACAATGTGCTTACGGCTCGTGAGGGCAGGGATGCATGGCGCGCGGTCATTGTTTATCGGATGCACCCCATGTGTGTGACCTGCAACCTCGTTCCATCGCCCGATGAGACCGTACATTGAAATCGCTGATGTATATCCCCTCCCGAAGGGTGTTCTTGCGCCCCACCCAGCCCTTAGGGTATTCGAACTCGTAGTCGACATTGAATTCGTCATAGAGGCGGAACCCTTTTGCCTGTTTCATCTGTGGCAAGCCATAGGCACCTGCAAGGACAAAATCTGCATCAGCCACCAATGCAAACCATGGACCCACCACCATACTGAGTGTCCATGCAGTTCAGGCGCCTTGCAAGAGCAGTTGTAATCTGTACTGAATCATACCCATTGCTGACTTTGCACAAGTAAGCCCATGTGGTCATGCTGTATTGCTAGCATCGAGGGCACATGTATGTATACATCAATGGGATGAATGCAACCCCAGGCGACACCTTGCATGTGATCCGATCTAATCCTGCCTAGGACATTGTTTCTGATCAACACTGATCATACATAGCACGCTCTTGACGATGGTGCACACGTCTGTAATTGCACATGACCTACTGATCATGCCTAGTTACACTGTTTCTGATAAAATAATGATCATACCTAGCACGCTGTTGACGATGGTGCCCATGTCGGTGACTGTCCCCCCCGCTAGCTCGGCAAGCACCAAGCCATTGACCGACATAAGAAGATGCTCCCTTCTACTGAATGTCAGCCTAGTGCCTGCACATGGGACAGCAGGTTGCAGCTAGGAAGCTTCGATACGGTCTTGGTCCTACACATAGATGCCAGCGTGCAGCAAAGCCATTTTGTGGGGTAGCATTGGGTGTATGGTAATAACAAGATACCTAAAGCTATGTTTTCCTGAGGTACAACGGGTCCCGCACTGATACCCCTATCTCCGTTCTCCTTAGCAAGTGTGGGCAACAAAGCATAAGTGACAAACTCAGGGACATTAGGCTAAGCTG
>JAULBX010022520.1:0-74367 GCA_032358255.1 Heterotrichella gracilis | reverse complement strand
GGCTGTGGCTGTGGCTGTGGCTGTGGCTGTGGCTGTGGCTGTGGCTGTGGCTGTGGCTGTGGCTGTGGCTGCGGCTGGGGCTGCGGCTGCGGCTGTGGCTGTGGCTGTGACTGTGGCTGTGGCGCTGGCGCTGGCGCCACTCACTAGGGGCGAGGCGTATGGTCGAGACAAAACCCTGTCTGAAGTGTGTTGGTGTGGCCAGGTGGCCTATTGTGGAGGGTGTGCCAGGGTGTAGGTCCTACAAAAACCCTAGGGTACACCCGATCTTGTGTAGCTGTCTGGGACTAAGCGGTGCCACTGGTGGGGTGACCTTGACTGCGGCGGAGGGAATGCGGGGTGAAGGGTATGGGTGTGAGTGGGTGGGGGTGCGGACCAACATGCATGCATGCATATGTGCCGATGAGCGATTTGAAGAGCGTACGTAACGTTACCTTTTTACGAACGGCTGGCTGGACGGGTCTTGGTTATACACCGCTGCAAGCATGTGCCTCGTTACTGTTTACAAGTGGTGGGCTGTTCACAGTGGAGCGCCTTTGCACGCTGCCAAGCGACCGAACAAGCTATAATTCCCTAAAGAAACAGAGCAAAGGAAACCAGCGCCCAAATAAGGCGGAAATAAGGCGCACACCGATATAGTAGCACCCGAGCAACCGATATAGTAGCACCCGAGCTAGAGAAGCCAGTCTGGCAATTTACCCCCGCACATGCCCTAGGGTTAATGAGCGGTCGTGTCCACCCTGTTCTGGGAAAAGTGCAGTTGGGTAACGCGGGGTAGAGCCTGAACGAGGATGGCCCACACCCGGGTATGTCTGTAGTGGTTTTGAGTGTAAGGTGTGTTCGACGTTTCTCCTTCGAATGCGTGCACCATAGTACCACGGGGCGTGGTTGAAATGCACCACGCTATTCAACTCCCCCCTGGCTACTTCCAGCAGGGATTTATGGAAGTCGGGGACCGGGGATTCGATGTTGATCGAATTTGAGGAAAATGAGTAAAATCGAAAGACAAGTGTCTAGACAGCAGGGGGCAAAGAAGGGGGGGTGGAACCAAGCAGCAACAAAGCAAAGCACAGTGTCACCGTGCTGTATGGGGCTGACAGCTGGGCTATTTCGCAATCCCAGCTGGGCAGACTTCGGCAGACTTGAGGTGCTTCAACACAGTTGTTTTGAGCACAACGGGGTGCACATGTGTCAAGGGTGGACCATTGTCCTGTACAAGTTTTGCTAGAAACGTACATTTGCAAGGCTCTGTCTACTAGGCTCAGGAGACTTCCGCCTTTCCACGAAAGTGTATATCCTGCACAGCTCCTGCTGACAAAGAATGAGCCTTACATTAGATTGGGACCTTAATTGTACCAGCTGGTCCACATAGCCTGGACAGGCGCAAACCTCTATCCAAAATCCTGAACCCTGCGCCTCAAATCTCCTTTCCTCCACACACCACCAGCTGCGAATGGATGCACGGCAGCTCATAAGCCCCTTTATAGGTCACCAAGAGCATGCGCCAGTTTTTGCTCTGTCTGTCCTGGTTAACATGATGATTGTATATGGCAGATATTACTCCACATCGAGTATGTTGTTGACAAAATCTTGTCAGAATATTGTAGCCATATATTCCTTTACAGGATAAATGGTGTTGTCTGATTAAACTATAATGCATGTTGTTATTTGCAACATAACCTACATATACTCTTGCTGGATAGAGCCAAGCATATATGTACATGACATGTCACTGCACAATGTCCTGCGATGAAAAAAAACTCCACATTTATTTGGACTTGAAGAATTAGGACAATTGTACAATGTTCAGCACAACAACCAACATCTTGTCAACAAAGCATAATTGTGGCTATGCGCTCAGTTCATTGTGACAACAAGCATGATTGTCGCTATGCACACTCACAACATCATGTCAACAAAGCATAATTGGGGCTATGTGCAGAAAAGATCACTTGACATTCAGGATGAACATTATTTGGCAATTTGGAGCCCATGCTGCTACTCATTGTACAACATCATCCTCCACTTCATACCACCGTTCATGATAATCATGGGATAACCTTGATCAATGTTCTCAATTCTAATTACTGAGTGCTGAAAACCATTTTATCCAAGATATTTGATGAACGAAAGTGACCCCCCGTTTCACGACCACCGCCAACAATATTGCTGCACACCAACCTATCCAAAGGCCAAGCTTGGTAGATACAAACCAGCCTATCCTGGTGATTTGGGAAATACAAACCAGCCTATCCCAGGGACTTGGTGGACACAAAGTTGGTGCCAGGGTTCATCGCCACGGCGACAGGTGGCACAGACTGCATGGGTGGCAGCCACGGCAGGTAGCCACGTGTCAATGCAGTGCCATTGTCGAGGGGCCCAGCCATAGCCTGCAGCAGGGTCCCTTGGTCTGGAACAACTGATGGCAGGGCTGCTGAAGAGGGGATGTCGCCAATCTCCGATTTGTTTGCCTGCAAGAAAGCAAGGGTATTCCAGGTTACAATACGATTTAACAATATTTTCGTAAGGGAAATTGGGTGTAAGGAGGGGAGGGGAGGTAGACCTAGGTTGGGCAGTGCATTACCATCGTCACAATCTCTTGGAAGATGTTGCAGTGTACAGTACGGATACAAGAGGGGCATGGTGTGCAGGTAATGGCAGTGCCTGGTCACAGCATGTATTTGGTGGTGAGCAGGTGTGGTAAGGGGTGCTATCATACCTGCATTGCAACCATGGTGGGGAAGGCAGCAGTCCCCTTGTTGGGGTCCACCTGGTCAAACCCTGCAGGCACACGAGTGATTATATCATTCATTCCTGTTGGAACTGCTCAAACAATATAACAAATCAAATTGTGATGCATAGCGGTGAGGCAAGGCAAATGAAAAGGCCCTAAAATTTATCCCAACATTTCAAGTACACTAATCTTGACATACAAACTCATAAGATTATTGATGAAAATATTCATAACATTGAGGACGACGAGGCAACACCACAACCTGCCCATACACCCAACACAATCGCCCAGGGAACAACACATGTACCCTGTTGAAAATATCATTGTACACTGAATGGCAAGTGCATATGACACCATGTTGCATTTCAAATTGGTGCACACCTTCCCAGCTGTTAATCTTCCCGAGCACACCCTCGGGGAAGAATCCTCCCATGCTGTTGGGGGCACCCACTGTGGTGATGCGCAGCGCCTGCACGCAATCGGGGTATTGGAACTAATGATCCAGTTCAAGGGAACGTTGCATATCCATGTTCCTTCAATGAAGTTAATACTTGCGATTTACTGCTAATTCACTGCCATTACATCGCGAAGTTATTCATACGGTATATTATCCTATGATTTGCACCTTCCTGCGTGCACAATGACAGAACCTTATGCCGTGTGAAGATTGCCAAATTACCCCAACAAATCAACTGACCTATATCAATATGATTAACAGCAGTGATACAATGCAATCATTATCACCTGTAATGCAAAAAAGTGAAGGAGGTTGAGGAGGAGTTCTCAACCAAGACAATAACTTCTGGGTTGATCATGGGGCATGAAAGCAGAGTTTGGCATACCATCTGGGGTGTCATAGAGAAGGTAAGGCCGTGCCAGTCGGTTGGGATAGAGTTGGCAAAGTCGAAGGGGACAGCAATGAAGCGTGGGTCAGTGTTGACCAGACCCTGATCATCTCCCTGTCACAAAAAAATGAGACAATTAAGTAAACAGGAAAAATAGAAACGTTTGCAATGACTGGCTGCACACATCCGTGAAGCACAACAAGCTTGAGTTCTCGCAGCAAATCTTGTGTACATTTTTTTTTATTATTTCCACCGCACACAACAATTTTGGTCCCAACACCAGTATGCTTTCTCGTGGTGATACGGTACTCTCCATCTCTACCTCTATCAACCCACACAAACATGCATGCTAAAGAATCTCTCAAAACTGCTCCAGATTGCAAGCCAAGGAGTGTGCAGGGGTTATACTAAGCTGTACAACCTACTGCGATGTAGAATGGTTGCATGAAAAACCTACACTAGTGGTGCAAGGCACCATACCTGGGGTCCATCCAGCCAGTCCCTCACAGCGCTGATACGTGCAAACACCTGCTGCGCGCTCTCGCCAAATGGCTCAACAATCTTGTCCCTGACCTGCCACAGCAGCACGCGCTGCAAAACAAACACACACCCATATCAATATAATTCAAACAAAAGTAAACATGACACTTGTATTTTGACTGGTTACTTTGCTCACGTCAGAATTAGCAATCAGAATTCATGTACTAATGATTGGACATGGACGGTCAAACATTCTGGGCAAGGTCGATAAGCATACTGCAGAATCGAATGTGCACACATACCTCCACTGCTGCTTGTGCTGTCGCACTGGTTGCCAACCCAGCCACGCCGTTAGCCAGCACTGGGTTACTGAAGAGACCAATCAGGCCCTGAAACAGCAATAGGATGATAGGGTTCAGAGGGTACATCAAAATATGTACTAAAGCCCTGATTGGAAAGCAGCTCTCCTAACTCTCCACGCACCCTGCCACAGATGACACCGCATAAATTCTAGTACAAATCATATCCAACCCTACATTCCAGACACCCCTGCTTTGAAGACACTGTGCTTGTCAGGATTGAAAAGCTTGGTTCTCTTAAAATTTCTGGCACACCTTGTTCCCGCGCGCCCCCACTTCCTCCAGTGCGAGGGTGGACAGAATGTAGTTCTGGTCATTGAGGAAGGGGTCAAAGGATGACCCGAAGCACTTTGCGATCAGGCCGCTGGCATTGGCCCCTGCTGCACTGGTGGACACTTCACCAGAGGGCTTGAAGGCATCGATGAAGCCGGTCTCGCAAGAATCCTGGGTGCATTGGAAGGCTAAGCATAACAATGTTCCTATGTTGTAAATGATGGCAACACTTTTCAGTGCTGCTTTCCTTTCCATTCCACCAAGCCTTTAAAGGTTGGAATGGAAAGGAACACAGCGCTGCAAGTGTTGCTTTCATTTGAATTTATGGAAAGTGCTGTATGCTAACAATGTTGACCCCAACATTGGTCTCCCTTGCGCTATACTATCAGGTATGCTAGCCCCATCAGGTGTTTAAACCCTTAACCCTAAAGCGTAAATCATGAACCCTCACCCTACACAATTAAAGTAGCAATACAACAGTCTGCAACACCGCAACTATAAACCGTTGCAAATCCGAGGTGGTACTTAGCATTGAGAACCATCATGACGTGACAGCCTTACACAATCCTGCACCCTGCAGCCTGCAGGCGTGAGCAGCCTCACCTCTGAGATGTTGTATGCCAGCACCATCATGGCGTTGAAGCCCTCGATGAAGTCGATTGTGGGGCAGGGCAGGGCACTGCCAGCGTGGCGGGTGAACAGAGCGTGACCCTACAAGCAAATTTGAAAACTTTTAATTTTTTTAAAACGGCCAAAGACTACACCGGTTTAGGGTTTTAAGGTGAACAAGGGGCCTGTCCTTGCGGGTAAACAGAAAGTACAGACAAATAAATAATATCCTCAAATACGAGCATTAATTAAGCATTAATTAAGGGAACAAGAATCTGCACTACGGTTTAGGGGTTTCGAAATTTCCCAGTCTCCGCACTGCAGGGCCTGCTCATCGATGGCAACCTCTTTCAAGAAATAAGAATTTCTACTCAGAAAATCTGAACCATTTGAAAGTGTATAAGCACAAAGTTCTCCGCCCACGCACCTGCTCGTTGATTGCAATTTCCTCTAGGAAGCCACGCACAGCTGGGCTCAGGTTTGCTGCCCTGGCGCCGATTGGCACAGGCCCACCCAGCTCCAGATCACCGCCAAAGCCTTGGCCGAAGGCGCCATAGGTCTGGAATTGACCCTCCAGGCACTCCACGTTGGTGAGGAACTCGATCAAGTTCTGCGCGAATGTGGAGGAGTATCAAGCTTTGGAGGTGTGTGGGAGGCTCCTTGCATGTGTATGTGCGTTTGTATGTGTGTCTCATCATGAGAGGCAGGCAGCACATGTAGGCCCAGCAGAGGATGTCTGGTGACATGTGACGTCAGTACGGTATAATATTGTGAATATTTGTTGCAAGTTGCCAAGTCAAATTTGGTTTCAACGTTGTGGGCAGTTCCGCACAAGCGCCATCATTTTAAAGATCAATGGAGAGCTGTGTTCTATTCTATTTTGGTACAACAATTTATGACAAGAAATGCCACAACATAGTCAGACGGCACACGTTCAAGCCACACCTGATTTGTGAGGTTTTGTGACCCTAAACCCTAAAACACCACGATTCAAGCCACACCTGGTCTGTGTTGTTGCCCCTTGCTGCAATGCCAGCCAGCACCTCATTGACCTGCACCGGGAGCAGGGTCAGGTTGTAGGGGCCGCCGCCATCGTTGGTCAACAGGTTGCCTGCAAGTGACCAGGGGGGGTTTGTTATGTTGGCATTAATTGGAGCGTGGAAACCAATACATTTTTGTTATTGTTGCCGTTGATTGCCTGGGCATGCAAGGATCACCATTGTAGCTTTCAGCCTAAGCTGAAATGGCGCAAGGCATGTAGGGTTGCCAACCAACCTGAGTTACTGCTGGAACACTGTCAAGTACTGAGTGGCTTATGGCTATGTTTTATTCACTCCAAGGCACAATGCACACAACCAGCTGCTGCGGGCAGTGCAACAACACCATCTGAGTCCAATAGGGCCAGCTACACAGTTAATAGTGCCATACTGGTTGTCCAGCGTGGTGGCACTGCTACTGTGAGCAAGAGGTTATATATACGCACCCAAGGGGACAACGCCCTCCTGGCCTGGCATGAATGGCTGGCAAGAGGCGCAGGTGACGAGCACCGCAGCCGCCGCCGCCAGCAGCAGCCACCGTGGGGTGGTGTAGGTGGCCATTAGGGGTTGTCTGCTAGCAATGTGTCGTCTGCAAAAGAGGTAGGTTCAGTACTGTGGTTTAAATGCTTGGACGACGTAATACCGTGTAACGGACAGAGCAGATCAACTTGAATCAGTTTGAACGACCCAGCGACCTACCGATGCGTTTCCAGCTATGATAAAGGTAAAAAAATGTAGAGGTAAACTTTCAATGTAGGTAAGGTTGTTTCCGCTGCAAAGTCTCTAGCATTGGACAGTGCGCAAGATTGAAAGTTTCACCCACCTAAGAGTGAGTTTGCTTACGGGAGCCTGGCCCCGACCGTCGTCACCCAGCCACAAGTCTTATGTGTGGGGCAGCACCCTTGATCGTCCTGTGTCGCTGCTCGGATGGTGGTGATATCACCGTGACACATGCATGCATGTCGACAGAGGGCTAACGTGGTTGTCACACAGCAAGTGACTCATCTTCCGGCTCAACGTCCTGAATACCCGACAGATACCTGGGTGCAACTCAGTTAGGGTTGCCGCAGCTAGGGTTGCAGCTAGGTTCCCAGCTGCCAACCCAGCTGGCCAGCTGAACCTACTGGGTATGTAAGGAACACGTCGAGTCCCTCGGAACCCAACGCGTTGCAAGAGCTAGCGCAATACAGTCACGGGTCAGGAGTATGTGACGCAGGCGCTAGCTCGAGCCTAGGGCTGAAGCTAGATAAGAGGCAAAAATTTGACGGACACCTTCAGCACGGTGTCGCGCGCACTGTTTCAGCTGTTGCAACCCTAACCGAAACCCTACCAGAAGCCTTGAAGGGGGCTGGGGAGGGAAGGGGCTGGTAACGGGGAGGACATGTTCAAGAATGTAATAAAGGACATATCACTGCCATAATAAATGTCTGAAACTTAACACTGCTAAATTGCCATCGTCTTCCAGTGTCAGATGCCCACAAGCATAGAAAAACCTCTGCATCCCTGGGTCAGATTTCCACCACCACAAAATCCTCTGCATTCCAGGGGTCTGATATACACAATCACGAAAATATCTGTGTCTCCAGCCTCCTCACGTATCTGCACCGCGCTGTAGGCCTTGTTCTCCGTGTCCCAGGCATTGCGGGAGCAGTCAATGCGCATGCTGCGCGTGCATAGGTAGGGTATGTGTCAATGCATTGGATTTTGGGAGGGCAAAGAGGGGGCGGGTTGTCAGTTGGGAGGCGATGCAGTAGCATGCTAGAAAGGCAGCAACACAATTTTCAGGATTGTCGCATGGTCAGAGCGAGCCCCCGCCTGTACATGTAGGGTTTTTGTCGTGGCGTCATTAGGGTTTATAGACTGCTTGCCATCCTGCCAGAGAGGAGTGCGACGGTGCTGTTGGAAGCTAGCTGGAGGTGATGCAGTAGTCCGTTAAAGAGGGAGCGGCGCGATCATCAGAAATGCGGAGGGTGCGGCATGCGTGGCGGGAGCAGTCAAAGCGCACGCCGCGCCTGCACAGGTAGGGTTTCTCATAGCATGGCTTGGGGGGTAATTACTAGTAAGAGGGGATCCCGCTCTTTGCAGTACTGCCCGCCTACTATACTTCCCCTGTGACAGGCATCATGGCCACAGTCATACACAAACCATGGTCAGTAATGACGTGATTAGGAGTGATATAAAAAATGGAGAGCACAAAAAACAACATTAATTCATTGAAAATGATAATACACTACTACTAATTTCGCTCTTTGCAGTGATGCCCCGCACTGGCGTCTTGCACATTGTGCTGCGTGCAGCTGACAGGCTAGGCCAGCTAGGCAAGATGGTGGTCCCCCAAGAAGGCCAACTCATCCATGCAGGCTCTGCTGCTCACTTCCAGGACTATTGACAAAGTGTTGATCTCTGATGGTTCTGTGCCAGATGAAAAGGTGCGTACTTGCTTTGGCTTGCCTCCTCGCTTCAACACATGGTAATGAACTTGAATGTTTAAAGTCTTCCAGACCCCCTTTAATGCCTGGAGCTGGTTAGGCGCACCACACACACTACACAATGCAGTGACGGATAAAATGGGCCATGGTTTGTTGGAACTGGTTTGGAGCTGTGCCCTGGTACTGGCAACAAAATTTGCCAAATTGTGGCTGGGACCTTTGGGTACCCTAACCCAAGATACACTGGTGCATTGCTCCCTCTGGCCAACAACACGTGTTGCTTTCAGTGTTCAACACAGTTTCATCCCACCCACCATGGGATGTGCAGTGCAGCTGGCAGACTGGCGACCAGAGCCTGCAGCTGTGCGACCACCGCGGGTGCCACAACCACTTTAGACCCACGACTGGGGCGTGGAAGCATGAACTGCAGCAGTGCAAGGGTAAGTAAATGGGGTAGGCTTGGGGAATTTCTGTGGGTGCCACATCAATGCCTGCATTGATGTGGCCAAGTCTTGTGACTTGGCCAGGAGAGAGGGGAAATGTTCTGGCAAGCCATGGCTTTCAAACTGGTTATAATAATTGGGTACAATAATTTTTACCAGAGCGCTACCTAGGTCCACAATGGGTTAGGATGCCCATGGGGATATCAGGGTGCACGGGGGGGATTTTACAAGATATATTCGAAGCTATGTAAGAGCAATTTATGCTCCTTGTGATAACGTCTCGGGAGTCCCTGGAAGTCAAATCCGGGGTGAAATTTTGCAATGGATCGAATCAAATAATGTTCATTCGAGCACAAGGCCTTAAAAAGGGAAGTAGGGTAAACCCAAGTCGAGCAACACTCAAGGTATGAAAGTCTCGAGAGCGGTGTACGTCTGATCAACTGGTGTTTCGGGATAGTAACCACCAAACTAGAGTGGACTGGCAGTATGGACCCAGCTAGCTCAACCTCGATGTTCGCCACCTACTCGGTAATCGCTCTCAAGGCCTATCTGCGTGAGCAAGGGGTGGATGGCAGTGGCTGTGTGGAGAAGGGGGAGCTGGTGGCGCTGTGCAGGCAGACAGAGGTGGGTGTGGGTGTAGGCGAGGTTGTGAGGAGGGTGTTGGGTGGGGGTGGGGGTGGGGTTATGAGCAGGGGTATGGTAGTGCCTGTGTGGGGAGGTTCACTGAAGTGACTACACAGGCAGTCTGAGACACAACTCTCAGAGGTGGGTATTGGACAGGAAACGTTTACACAGTTGTTGGGTTATAGGGCACTGTGCAAATACAGCTATCGAGGTGGGTAGTGAACGTATTTTTTCCTGCAGGTACCAAGGGGTGGGTGTCTCACTAGTGACTGGGTGTAGGTGGGTGTGGGTGGTACTTGGGTAGGTTATTGCTCCCATGGTAGGTGCCCATGGAAGGGGGAGAAAGGAGGTGCACCCAGGCACAGCTGCAGAAGGTATCTTTGGATTTGTAGTGAGGCAGAGGGCCTGGTTGGTAGGGGTGTGCGTGGAGGAGCGGCGGCGGGAAAATAGGGTTTTTAACAAAGTGCATGGCAATTCCCCATGCCAGTCATGCCGGGGGTTCCTGTTTGAACTCTTGTCGTTTAGGTGATGCCATGCATTGCAGCAGTACAGCCGGGCCCCCATTGCTGTGGTAGCAATCGTGCATGTAGAGTTGACCTGGGCAAGCTCCAAATGGCTTGGATGGCCATATAGTGACTGCTTGCAAACAGTTTGTCCCTCCAAGGCATTCCTGTAGCGCCTCCCCCCATCCGCCTGCACTGCACCTGGTCATTATCATCTTGACAAGGCGCAATTCAAAATCAACAGTGTTAATTTGATCAACAATGTTAATTTGATCATGACCTGCACCTGCACCTGATCATGACCTGCACCTGGTCATTTTCATCAAGACAATTCTGTTGAAGCTCCTTCACCTCAACCCCGTCAGCCCAATTTACCCCAACCACGCATGTGCACCCTGCCTAGGCAATGCAGGTTGCTGGAAGCACCACAGCCCTGGCCACACCAGGCCCAAGCAATAGGAAGCCAACAAATACTGCGGGGTCAAGGGGGGGCCGGCCTGCGGCACATTCCCCCCTCCCGTCCCCTCCTCCTGAGGACGAAGAAGTGCTCAGGGGTGTAATGGGAAGTCTGCCAAATGGCAAGTGGACATTGGCTCAACTGGAGCAGGCATTGGAGGCAAGCCACAAGCTACAGGTACATGGTTAGGAAAACCCTTCTTGTAACCCTAGACATTAAAGGCACTGCTCAAGACCCCGTGGGATTTCTTCAACAACCAACCTGGATTATTTCCTAGCTACGTGCAGGAGAAGAGCTGGCATACGTCTCCTTGGGGACCTGGTTTGGGTTAAGGGGATAATTAACTGGTAAAGTGTGTGCAGGGCAGGAATATGCCTCCCTGCTGATCTGATTAGGGTCTTGGGTTCAGGGTCCAGGGTTGTACTAATACATGAACATGTGCAGGGGGAGGAGCAGGAGCTGGTGCATGCATCCCTCCTTGATTGGTTAGGGTCATTGGCAGGAGCTGATGGCATCAAACCTGCCCTGGCTGCCAGCCCCCAGGTGCTGCGTCTCCTGCAGGAATTTGACCGAGATTCGGTGAAAAAATCTCCACAGGTATGCGCCGAAATCCCCACTGAGGTTGGACATGTGCTGTAATTGCAGCGGTTGAAGCGCTGCACCCTTTCTGTGTGAATTGATGCTTTGGCATTAAAACCCTAACTCTGGATAAAACCCTACAGACCGCCACCGCCTTCATTATTCGTGGCATCATGATTTGGCTGATGTATGATGAGCGATGATCATGAGGAGTAACGATTCCCACTTGTTTCTGCAGTGAGGCTTGCCACAGGCGCCCTCGTCACTGCCCTGCAAGCCTACTCTAAATATTTAACCACCGCAATGATAAGTATGATCAGTCAACATTTGTTACTTATCATTATGTTGCTGATGATTTCGCTCCTTTGCAGTGACGCTTGCCACAGGCGACCTGTTCACAATCCTGCGCGCAGCTGACAGGCTGGCCCAACAAAAGCTAATAGTGCTGCCTCAGTGGAGCAACCCGTCGCTGCGGGCTTTGGTCCTGCTCTTTGAAACGGTTGACAATGTGGGCGCTGATGGTGCTGCGCCAAGCAATCAGGTGCGTACGCCTCATCGGCAAACCCTAAACCCTATGTCCTCGACCTCACTGGCAAACCTCCAAACCCTGCACCCTAAACTGGCCGGCAGACCCTACAGACTTTAAAGTCTACCTGGGCTTGAAGGATTGTCAAAAGCTCAGCCAGCGCATCAGTGCCTATGAGCTGTTGTAATTCCTGTGAAATATAAATCATACCATCACTGTATTTGTTCACCACTAATTTAAATACGCAGATTGTCCGGTGTACAGGATACAGACTCAAGTAATTGGGGGCAAACATATACCTTAACCTAAACCCCTTTGTAGGATGAGGTGCTGGCAACCCTACGTGTGCAGCTGGCTCCCAGGCTGCGCAAGTACCTGGTGCACCCCTGGGGCTGTGTGAGGGATAATGTGGTGCATGCGCTGTGCTCCCTGGGATGCGTGGCTGGGATAGCAGGGAGGAAATGCTCAAGTTGGCACAGGAGTGTAAGAGCAACCATTACAAGGTGAGGAGCAGTTGGGTGCTAGGGTTTAGGGTATGAAGGGCTCTGCAGGAGTGGTTGGAGGCTTGCCAGGGCAAGCACACCACATGATGCACATATTGTTTTTATATACACTACATGCCGTTGTCATGTGAACGGGGTAGCACCCAAACAATGTGCTGCAAGCGGCGCCACTGGTTGGCCACCATCTGGGATGTTGGAATTAATGTCAGCCAAGCCTTGGCTGTGATGAGGCACACCCAGGCAGGTAACCTGGCTTTACCCTATAATGCACCTCCTAATCCATATACTGTGGTGCAGGCGCGCATCCTGGCACGGTGCATCGATGCCTCTGGCCAGCACCCCGTGTTGGTTTCAGACTTCAGCGCAGTCCCAGCCCACCCCCCATGTGACGTGCAATGCGTGTGGGAGATGGACGGCCAGCGCCTGAGGCTGTGCGACAACTGCGGGTGCCACAACCACTTTCGGCCAAAGGCGGAGGCGCGGGCAATGGAGCTCAAGCAGTGCCAGGGTGAGCAAAAGATCTAGGGTTTTAGAGGGTTTTTGTGGGTGCCTCATCCGCCTTTGGGGTGCTGCCAGGCGGGGAAGCTGGCATTCGAGCTGTGCAAGGGGTGCGTGAAAACCCAATTGAATTTGGGCATCATTAAGTCAGTGCACCGGCCTTCTTCTGCTGGCAATCACGCGTTGCCAGTTGCTGTGGTGATGCCCAGATATTCCACTCCTTTTTTGTGAAATAATGTGATTCATTGCACTATGAATCGGCGTAGGTTGGAATTTGTTGTGGTACCTAGGTGCACCTTTACCTGCCGCAAAAGTTGTTACGGCATGGCATGGCTTCTGAACTGAGGCGAGGCATACCCAGCAAATGCTGCCCTGGCCACATCACAAGCATTCGTTGCTTCTGCCATCACATACAACAGGCATTGGTGCTTGAAACCCTTCTCGTGACCCTTGAAACCCCTTGGCTGTAGGTTGCCGGCAGCGGCACTACTGCAGCAAGGAGTGCCAAAAGATGCACTGGAAGCTGCACAAGCAGCTGTGTGGCAAGCCAGCACCTGGTGCCGAGGCAGGCGATGGATCACCCCCGCGCCTGAAAGTGGTAGTGGACTAGACGGAATGGCGACTGCTAGTCCCAGGTTCAGATTAACAAGGGTGAAGCCGCCGCACCGCTGTTCAGGATGGTGGTGATATTGGTGTGTCTGAGGTCTTAAAAAAATGTATTACAGGAATTTACCGGAATGTATTGTATCCTGAGCTGCTCGTTATTATTCTTATTCTGATTCTTGTCCTTATCCTTATCCTTAATTGCATTGTATCACGGTATGGGTTCTATTCACACAGCACTTAAGGTAATAAATGCGTTGCAGAATACTTTCCTTTGCAAGATTTTGTCTCTATTCGTTCGTTACGGCACTTTCTTGCATACGGTTGTACAGTTGTAGCTGAATGCTGTTTTAGGGTTTTAGGATTAGGGTTTAGGGTTGCTGATGGTGAGGAGATGTTGAGTACGAATGAACGCTGTTGCCACCCAGTGATAAGGTAGATGAAAAAGCTCGTCTACTGTCTGATGGAACTGCTGGCAAGATGAGCCGTGTGGTAGCTGTTCCCATCTTTGGGAGCCACCAGCTTTGTTGTTCAGCTGGGTTGTTCTGCTAACTAAGTGGTGCCATGCTACGTACACCCCACGCCGCCTATCTTCCACCACTCTTCCGTGCATACATCAACCGTTCAGTCATCTGCAGTGTTGACATCACGATTCCACCGTGACAAACACTGGTGTCGTATCACAATGCCACCATGCCGAGAGAAATAGTCACGGTCCAAGTTGGGCAATGCGGCAACCAGATCGGGTGCCGTTTCTGGGAGTTGGCACTGAAAGAGCACTTGCTTTACAACGTCAACGGCACCTACGATGAGGCAATGAGCACGTAAGTTCAGCGTGCCTGCGGATTGTACATTCGGGTCTTGTCATGAACATCCGTGTTTTTTGACGTTGACGATCCTGGCTGCAGGTTTTTCAAAAGGGTAGATACCGGCACCTCGTTCAGCAGGTGAGGTATGAGGGTCGGAGACTGGGACGTTGCCTTGTGCGTTAAATAAAGGAGAGTGCTGTTGATTGGTGGCATTCTCAACATCTAAGACTATACTTGACGAACTACTGTTTCGCTTGGCAGGGGTACAGTGGGCTGCTCATCCAGCACCGTCAAGGTAGTCTGATGATTTTTATTTCTGGTTTTTTACCAGCCTTGGTTGACAATCTGCATGCATGCATATGTGGACTGGCATGTCCCCAGGCATGTGCGCCCACCATGACAGATACCACCCACAACGTTTTTGCAGGCAAGAGCGCTGCTGGTGGACATGGAGCAAGGAGTGACCAATTCAATCCTAAAGGTGAAAGCATTTTGCTCTCAATGTTTCAAATCCCTTGAAGTGTCAAACCCCATAGAAGGGTCACGCCAAGGGTTTACAAAGCCACCTTATTTGCAGGGACCTGTAGGTGGCTTGTTTGAGCGCACGCACATGGTCACAGATGTCAGCGGTGCTGGGAACAATTGGGCCCACGGCCACAACGTGTATGGTCCTATGCATCGCTCACAGATAGCTGAAGGGCTGCGGGCACTGGCAGAGGATTGTGATTCGCTGCAAGGCACGTTGTTGTTGCACTCGCTGGGTGGTGGCACTGGCAGTGGTTTGGGGAGCTACATACTAGAGGTTATAAAGGTAAATGACCTGAGAATTCAGAATTGTCTCACTTGAGTGGTCCCCCCTAATACCTCTTTTGATAGACATGCACGTGCAGGGCGCATGGTCTGAAAATGGACCCCATCGGAATTCAGCACTGGCACGTATTTTAATAATGCACAGCTTGCCAGCGCGCCATGGCCATCACAAACTATCTTACCCATTTGTTCAGGACCAATTTCCAGAATTCTATTCATTCACGACATCAGCGTTTCCTTCAGAAGAGGATGATGTGGTGACATCCCCATACAACGCCATGCTGTCATGTGCCAATCTCATCGAGTACGCAGACTGTGTCTTTCCAGTAGAAAACCAGGCACTCGCAGACATGTGCAACCTGGTACAGAAAAACAGTCAAAAGAAGGCAACAAAGGCATGCAGCGCCGTGTGTGGGATCGACACAGAGCGTTCAAGTGGTATGTGGATGGCTCTCTGATGCTGCACCATGCACATTTCAGTAATGTTCTGAGCGATGCAGGCAAAATGCTTGTAATTAGTAATGATCTGAACACAGGAGTTGCAACTAATAGAAACTCAGTGGCTGTGCTTTCTATGCATCTGCTGAACCTTGCAGCTGTTCTGACTGTGCACAGTTGGCTGACATCAGATGATTCATGCTTGCATGCATGGTCTTGAGAATAGATGATCCAATTTGTTCCCATATTCCATGAGAGCGCCTTGCCGTAATGCTGAACCCACATGGCCTCGCAGGAAAAGGAAAGAAGAATGCGTTTGATGGGGTGAACAGCATTGTCGCCAACATGCTGCTCAACCTCAGTAGCTCCATGCGGTTTGAGGGCTCCCTGAATGTGGACCTCAACGAGATCCCAGTCAACCTGGTGCCGTTCCCACGCATGCATTTCCTGATGACCAGCATGTCGCCATTGGCTGCTCTGGCGGATGTGGCTCACCTGGCAGGGATGCCTCGTGTGCTTGACCAGGTATCAAACAGTTGTCAATGACACACAGTATCACCCAGCCACTGGCTGTTTACAAGAAATAGAAATTCTCAACAAGGAAGTGCGGATTGCTTTGAGTGATCACAGGGATTTATAGGCGTAAATCCCTGTGATCAAACAGTGACCCATCAGTTTGTGTCCATTCCTGCACAATCATTAAGCACCTGCCTCACCCTGCACAATCGCCTGGCGTCAAATGCAATTAGCCAATGCATCATTACCGTACAGACCCGATCGTTTCGACCATTTGAGCAAAACTTAATTGTTTTGGATTTTCGACCAGCAGGCAAATGTTTGAAATTGAATTTCAACCAGGGTCCACGTTTACCCCTTGCCCACTGAAATTCCTCCCCGTTACAGTCTGAGGGCCCATTTAATTTCAAACAGATTCGACCAAGGGTCCAAATATTTTAGTGAAAATCGGTCGAAATCGTTTTCGGAAACATTATTTTGGTCGAAACGATCGGGTCTGTACGGTATGTGGGCAAAGGATGTGCACAGCGACCAACTTGGACCAACTTGGACTTGATAAGTTATTGTTGTGGGCACACGGCAACGGTGACCCAGTGGGACTAGGTATTATCGTATAATATTGTGTCATGCTCTTGCAGATATTTACAGATGTATTTTCCAAGGATTGCTTGCTCGTCAAAGCTGATCCCAGGCAGGCGGTGTACATGGCGTGCAGCCTGATGGTCCGTGGAAATGTGTCCATATCAGAAATCAACCGCAACGTGGAACGTATACGCCACAGGATACCCATGGCCAACTGGAACAGCGAAGGCTTCAAAACTGGGTTATGCACAAAACCTGCTGTAGGTATGTAACATCATGCCACAGTTGCACCATCAACACATCCCACGCAACAGTGTCCAAATCACAACAAGATCTATTAGGCCAATGCAACTCTAGTTTCAAACATGCTCCTGCTATGTGATAGACTCATGCCATTAAGCTGCTACACCTCACCACTTCAAGCAGGTCCTTGAATGCACTAAAAAACGACAAACAAAACGGATATGATGCAGATGACCTGATGTGCTGCATGTGTTTTGCACAGGGGTGCCAGTGTCTGTGCTGGGGCTTGCAAACAGCATATGCATACGGAGTACACTTGACAGCATGTCCAGCCGATTCAACACGCTGTTCAAGCGGAAGTGCTACCTGCACCACTACCTGCAATATATGGAGGGCACAGAAATACAGGAGCAAGCACTCAAGGTCTACACGCTGTCTGATGACTACAGCATGTTGGAGAGCTTAAACACTCAACCGATACCTGTGGAAAAGTATAGTCCCGTTGGACTGGGCTTTGTCTAGATGTCACCGTCCTGAATTATTTCTTGCATAGCTTTCATCACATGATCAGTCTAGGATTTTACTATCGTACAACAATTTCTAACGCGTTTCCGTGAAGAAAATGCAAATTACTGGCAGATATTTGCAAAATCCAGAGCAGTATTTCCCCCCTAGTTGAAGCACATTCCAAAATTGCTAGACCAGACCAGTTAACAGACTCGTGTAGCTAGAAACACATCAGTCCCAACCATTCATCCCACCCACGCCCGCGCCACTGTTTTGTCATCAGTAGATAGGAATAATCCTCCCCTTTTAGCCCAGTTGCATTGCCTCCTCAGCTGCCACTGCGTCTGATGCTGAGGGCGCAGTAGCAGTCTGTACAGTGGTGAGGCAGGAGGGCACATTGTCCAGTAGGTTGCTGGGGCTTGCGTCAGGCGAGCCGATCCAAAAGACGCTGCTCATGAGACTGAACACTGCCACCTGCACATGCATATATGCGCACGAGAATCCCTCAACAGTGGACTGCTTGAACTGCACCCCCGATATGGCAATGCACCTGGACGTGTAAAGATAAGTCGCGGGCAACTGCTTGCAGCAGAAAGCTGGGGTAAACTTGTATGAACTACATGAAGTAATCTATAAAATATGCGGTGTTTCGAGGTGCAAACAATCGATGATATTGTCTCGTAAACCCCCTCGCACACCTGGGTTGCGCCCAGGCCAAAGGTCCCGCTCTTGCCTTCGTCAGTGGCTTTGCCGATGTGAAAAAAGGTGGGCTCTCCGTACCCAAGCCTTTGCAATCCTCCTTCCGCAGTGACCCCCAGCGCAAGAGCCCACTTCTTGAACTCTGCATGGGTCCTGCACTTCATGCAGGACACTCACTCGCCTCACACGGCAGTTGCATGCCACTACCAGTGTGATGCAATCACAGAAATTGATGCATTCAGCTGCGCTTTGCTGGATACTGGTTACACAGCCAACTGGGGACACATTTGACGTCTGCAGGTGAACCAACACCCGTTCCACGCATCGTACCATTCAAAGCGGTGATCTGAGTTGCGCAGTCCATTGGAGCTGTACGCCTCATCCCCCACCAGCCCCTCCAGCACCTTGTTGTAGTCTCTGTCAGGGGTAGTGACAACAAAGTGCTTGGGCCTCAACGAGCCAAGCACCACCGGGCCAATCGTTGACAGGGGCTGGGGATCCAGATGCTCCACCACTTCAACCATGATTGCCATGTCACAGCCAGTGAGGCTTCCCCAAGCCCCTGGGATTGCCATCTCTGGTGTGAAGACGCTGCCTTGCAGGAGGCTGCACTGGATATTTGTCCTGGCTCCATCCCCTTCCCTTTTCAGCAACTGCATGCAGAACAATGCATGATCAATCGCTGCAAAGCTTGCACTTTGTACAAAGTTGCAATGGGGACAAAGGGACATGGTAGGTGTGGTGCCGGTGCTTTCTGTTTTAGAAGGACTCTGATACATCACGTGACTTACGTGAATCGTGTGGTGCCGGTGCTTTCTGTTTTAGTGTAAATAGAAGGACTTTGATACATCACGCGACTTGCGTGAATCGCGTGATATATTTAAGTCCTCCTGGTGTTACAGTGCTTGTTAACCTTTTACAGCTGGGATAACATGCGTCCAACTTGCCTGCATCAACGTGTTGCCTCCAGATTTGAGCGCTGAATGTGAAACATCCGCTCCCACGTAGTGCTCCAGCGATGGGCACCACTGCCTAGCCTGATCTGGGGATCCGCCAAAGGCAAGGTGCTTCTGTTTCAGGATGAACTGGGCCAGCTTGCAATCACCACACTCCAGGTCCACCACTGTTGCTGCACGGTTGCTCTCAATCAGGCTGGCACAAGCCTGGTACCTCTGCAGGCTCAACCCTGGCTTGAACAGTGCTGCAGGGGACAAACCCTTGTGTTATTCTCCTTTATTGAGATTTTGCCACTTGGTGCAATGAAACATTGAAAATGCAAGGTCCATAATATGGTTTCACCAAACAGTTTGCGACTTGGACAAACGCAATAAGGGATTTGGATTTTCAAACAACTGTTCAATCATGACTAAACACAAGCTTGGTACCTATGGAGCTTGAGATCCTTTGGGTGGTCGATTGGGCAGCTTTCCTTTTGACCGCCTCGAGCAACACCACCACTCTGTCTTGCTTCACCAGGAGGCGCAAGAAGTTGGGGATGACACAATCACAGCTGAATTGATCACCAACTTGCGCGGTGCTGGTGGCCTCCTCGATGGATGGGTGGGCCCCTGAAGGATAATCGCACAGTCAAATCAACCTTACTCCTAGCCATGTTGTGACACCCATGCCAATGCTGTAACCGGTCATCCATGGCACTTGGAATCAGTTGTTACAAGAGTTGGCCCTGTTTGTTCCTTTGGTTTGTATAAAACCAAACAAACTGCCTCACTCAGCGCCCCATCATAGCTAATTTGTGCATGTGCTAGTGCTCATGATCATGACCTAGCATTGTGATTACCTCCAGCATTGGCCTCAAACCCAAAGACAACCGTTTTGCCCTCCACAATGGCCTGCCTCCTCCAGTCAACTGCCTCCTCCAGCGATAGCCTCACAGCCGGCTCAAATTCCGCAATTGGGCGCACAACAATTGACACCTCCAGCTTCCATGGAACACTGCCCTCACCCTCCACATCTGCAGCCTGGGGTGCAGCTTTGACAACTGCCCATGTGGGTTGGATGTCTTGCAGCAAGGGCTTGCAGGCAGGGACTGCCTGCTCCACCATGCGCAAGTGAGCTGCTTGGAGAGCATGCAACAGCTTGAGAGCAGCAGCCCGCTTGCCTGAATGCAGCTCCCTGTAAAACAAAAGCAGCAGGATCAATAAACCGCCCACACATGCCGAGCTTTGGCATAACAAGTGAATTCACCAAGGAAATCAGAAGCTTCTATAGCAATGCACACTGGAGTCTTTGCCACCACCGCCACAATTGCAGACGTACCCCTTCATGCCGACTGCTGTTGCCTTTGTGTCGCTGCAGGGCAGCCAGGGGGGTGATGGGATTGACAGCGTGCACCCCTCTTCACCGTCGTCGCAGAAAATAGCACTCGGCTTGAGGCCCAGCTGCTGGCAGTAGACATTCAAAAGGAGATCCGGCTTTGGTCCACTCCAAATACTCTCGTACCTGTAAGCCCCAGGGATTGCGATCACAAAGTGTGAACCGCTCAGGTGCATGTTCTCAGATCATGAATTGCCGAAGAATTTTGCACCAAAGTGCATGAGGTGATCTGATGCATTTTACCATACCAAAAGAGGCAGCATGAATCTCGTCTTGCAAGAGATTGAGAATCTAAAATGCAGGCAGCTAACAGCACCAAAGGCCCTTTCGTTTCAGCAGGATCTTGACTGATTTGTACCTACAGCTGCTATGATCTTTCAATTTCCCTAAGAATGTTTGTATTCCCAATGTGAATTGCATACCTGTACTGCTTTGGCAGCCTCAGCAGCGGCTTCCATGGCGGCTGCTGGTTGCGCAGGTACTGCACCTCTGGCATGGGGAGTATCAGGTACACAGCCAGATCATCCAGAGTGAAGCTCTCATACTGGATGTTTGGCTCATGCCTGCCCTTCATGCTAGCCCTGCACCTTGACAGGACTGCATCCCCATACACATTCCTCCCAGACAAAATACTGGCCCTGGGATTGATGGGAAGCCCGCCTGCACAAAATTACTCAATTAATCACTAAATTCATGGTTACATGAATTCGAGCAGTACAGCCAGGTCAGCCCATGTGGCCCTGGCAATGATGGGAAGCCCGCCTGGCAAAAACTACTTGGTTCAATACAGAAAATATCACTTAAATTACTTTACATATCAACAGTACAGCCAGGTCAGCCCATGGCATTGATGCGGAGCCACCAAGCGCAATGCCCTTGCCATTGACCTCATGAAATGCATCTCACTGATGTCAAACATTGATCAGAGGTCATACCATACAATCGAGGTAACCTATGACATGGCGGGGAATAGCCCAAGGTTGGATAGAGCCATACCTCTGTCAGCAGCCGCATACAGGTAAGGATTTCCTGCTATTTCTCTCTGAGACGACGGGACAAACTCTGTTCCCTGCAGGTACAATCAAATGTTACACCTCGCCCCAGAATACCAGCTGGCACAGTCACTCCTTGCCCAAATGGAAACGCACCCACACATACCGCGGCATGCAAACCACATGCATGCCACTCATTGTGCATCATGTCATGAACTGCACACGAAGTGCTAATGTAAGCCCAGGAGAGATGGTAGTTTGTCAATAAGAGGAGATGCATGTGAGGGTGCCTTGTCATGACTGTTGACCAGGCCGAATCCTTGCCACACAACATCACAGCGCACATGGAGCCCGTTGGTAGTCCCTATTCACCATCCAAAAGGACATATTTGCCAGATGTTTATTATGGGGCTGGCACCTGGCAGCGACTTGGGAAGTACAAGAATGCAAGCTGCGTGGCCCCTGTTCAAGGATGCATCCTCTGGCGGTTTGCATGCAACTGGGTTTAGGGTTTAGGGTTTAGGGTGCTGCAGCTTACCGAGCACATGTCTGCCACGACCGTTCCACAAGCGCTGGCAAGTGCGTTCCCCGCCCTTCCAAATGACATCAAGTCACTGGCAGTAGATAGGCCCAGCTCCGCCACAAAGCGGCCCAGGTAGTCTGCACCTGCCATGAACTCCCTGGCTGGTTGGCTGCACACAAAGAGGGGAGGGATTTGCTGCAAGGGCCAACAATCCAGAGGTGCATAATGTGCAGAGTTACATTCATCCAAACGCATTACATAAGAGTGGAAATAAATGCATCAATTGCTTTTCAAGCCTTAAACATGCGCATGCCAGGTCATCACAGTACAGCAGATACCATGCATCCTGTTCTCCTCGTGTGCGTGCCAGGCAAGCAGAAGCGCAAGCCACATATCCACAGGGTCACCGCACGTCAGGTGCGACGACAAGAAGTCCAATTTCACCAGCCCCCTATCTATCTGTTTCCCCATGGCACAAGGGTACACTTGAGACAAGCCCCACCCCCACCTGCTCACCTCATGTCAGCAGGCAGCAGGCACGCCGCACACTCCCCAGCAGCCTGCACCAGCTCCTGGAGCTCCTCCCTGCGAGGCACCTCCAGGTCTGCCACCAGCACAGCCTGGCGATCAATGTCCAGCCTATCATAGCCGCTGGCAATTATGTCCCGGGTGATGGTGTCCCTCAGCCAGGCATAGCCGCTGTACTCGTCGAAATCCTCCCCTAGAGCTGCCTTGAGGCGCTTGCGCATGGTCTCGGAGCGCATGAATGCCGTCCACGGCAACCACCCTTGCTGGAAGTTGAGCGCGAGGACCACGTTGCCCAGCAGGATGGGTTCCCTCGCAATCCACTGCAGGGGGTTTGGGGTTCAGGAGTTGGGGCGTAGGGGTCGGGGGGGGTAGGGTTTGGGTAGGGTTTAGGGTAGTGTACCAGGCCATGATTCCACCAGGTTCATGCATGCGTGGTGGTAAGGTGCCCAAACTCCAGACATAGAAACGTCAAGTAACAAGTAGAATAAAAGGGACAAGCCCGCCGCACTTCGGTAGGAACAGAGACACGTTGGGTGTGAAAGCACCCCCTTGATGCAAGCAAGCGGGAGGGTTGCCCCAAAACACCGCGGTTTGTACCAGAAAGAGACGTAAAATGGATCCTTATTGCACCAAAAAAAGATAGCAACCAAGTTCCCCTTGTGTAGAGTCTACATTGGCACATGGGTCAATCATTGCACAGTCCAAGATCATCGCATGCACAGCACGCATGCATTGCCCACTTGCCATCAACGCACGAAGTGGACCCACTTACCGGCTGCTTCAACATCTCTACCGTCAGAGACGTCAGGTTCTCGGGCAAATACAGGCGAGCCCCCTGCTGAAGTTCACATTGCTCCAGAGACTTTTCTAACCTTTCGACAGCAACCTGGGCAGCCACAGACAGCGCAGCCTTCTTCGTCTTGCCGACGTCAACGACCTGGAATGGCTCGTGGGTTTCATCGTTGACAGTTATCGCCGGGCAGGTGATCGTGCAGGTCCAGGCGTTGTCATCGCCTGAGATGGCACCATCGGTGGCCGAGTATTCCACGGTAGGGGGGGTTGCCTTGTAGCGCTGGTACAGCTTATCTAAGCGGCCCCTGAAGTTTTCCATCTAGGCCCATAGGGTGCTGCAAGAGCAGCTTGCAGGCGGTTACGGTCAGGGCGGATGCCTGGAATGTCCAGGGTTGATGCCAAACCAAACAGGACCACTAATGGGCCAGTAGATGGGCTACAGACCTATTGGGAACAAGGAATACACCAATCTGAGCTTATGTCAGGAAGGGGAGCTGTTCCTCAGATATTGCAGCCAAGCCTTGTAGGTGTAGCCACGGTGGAAGCCCTAGTTGAAGTGGCTTGAAAACCCTAATGGGGCCCTTGCAGGGTTCGAGGGCGGGGTGGCGGTCAAGGCCTGATCACCAACAGCATGCAGGACCAGCTTTCAAGCATTGCAGCGACGTCCCCGTCCCTCGACTGCAGGGCAGCACTGCGTGCAGCACAGTGTGAGTAGGCCGTAGCCCGTTACAGGGCATTGTCACGCACAGTCATGCCCAGGCGATGGCCTTCTGCATGCAATACAAGTCTAGATAACCTCATGAGAAGGTATTGCTCAAGCACTATCTTCACCACAGTGTTAACAAGACTCCCAGTTACATTTTCCAGGACCATCCAGCATAGCAGGAGATATCCATCAACAGACAACTTTATCCTTTTTGAGGAAACTGGCAGGTTCAAGGCGAACACTCTACTAGATTGTACAATGCTGTAGTACCATAGTTGAACGCAACCGCACTGTATTGCGCTAATCCAACTAAGCAGCCCATAAACAATTTACGGCACTGACTATCATTTAAAAAGGCCTGATACTTTCTGAAGGCAACATCAGCCACTAAAACACAAGCAGAGACATAGGTAGGGGTGTGCTCGCCAGTAGGAAACCCTTGCCATAGAGCACATCCCTAGGCAAAACAAGCTGCATACTACCCCCCCAATGCGCCCCTCAACTACGCCCGCCATCCTGCACCAAATGCTCCACGCCAGATGCCCCGACCCCACCCTTAGCTGGTGTACCCCCTGCCCACCCATAAGCACATGCCAACCTGCATCAAATGACCCACCCAAGCATCCCGACCCTTCGCCTCAACCGGTGCCCAGTTCAAGAAAGCCGTGTCCGGAAAGCCGGAAGCCCCAAACCCATCTGCCCCTTCCCATCAGCTGGTGTACCAGTCCAGGAAGAGCAGCATGCAGGATGCCAGCAGCAGTATCATGAGGATGTACACCTGGGCGGCGCCATTGATGCGCACCGCCCTGTCCAGCTGCTGGTTGCCGCTCTCAATGTACATCGTGGCGCGCACAGACTGCAACAGGGGGACGATTTAGTGAATTTAAAAAAAACTATATAAAAACACATACAATCTCGCCATAAATGAGTATGTGGATTCTTGCCATGCAGCAAGACAATCAGTCAGCCTTGCACAGGCGGCGTCCTGTATCTTGTAACACAGCTTCTACCACACCATCTGTGACGAGAGTGGTACTAATACTACACCATGAGCATGCGCTTTGCTTCTGTTTCACCTTCCAAAGTGTTCAAATGCATGGCACGCTGGTCTGGGTGCGCAAACCCAGCAAATCATGGGGTAGTGTCAGGCCACTGGGCTGCGATCACTGCTGCTGCGCCTACCATGCTGGACAACCTGCCTTGTAGCTGCTGCATCGGCATCTACACCTAGCGCAGGGTCTGCATCAGGAATGTTTGCAGCCCACCTGCTACAGGCCATAGCCACATGCAAACCCTAAACCCTAAACATAAAGAGCACCACATCTGTCCTTCCCCAGGCCCTTGCAGCATGCCCCGCACCTGCGCATGCTACTGCCCATGGCCACATGCAGTATCCCATTTGCCCTTCCCCACATCCCTGCAGCATTCCCCGCATGCGCTCACCTCGTCATACAGCCCACATGCTACAGGCCATGGCCACATGCAAACCCTAAGCCCTACCCCATCTGTGCTTCCCCAGACCCTTGCGCATGCGCTCACCTGGTCATACAGCCGCTCAATCTGCTGCGACTGCGACTGCACCTCCCGGGAGAACATCGAGTTGAGCTGCGCGATCTCGCTCATGCGCTGCGAGATCTCCTCCACCTAGGAGAGATGGGAGGGGGTGGAGGGGTCAATGTCCTTCCATGGGCAAGGGGCCACAGGGGAGGGTATAAATCAGCCAATCCCCACTATGTGCAAGGAAGGCATGGGTGAGAGCAGGCATTGGCAAACCACGGCGTGACCCATCACCGCGTTGCGGGACAGTGGTCATTTTTATTGAAGTGGCGAAGTAAAAATTACAAAAAATAGGCAGGCAAATCACCTCCGCACCTGGCCCATGCGGTGCTCAAGCTCGGTGGCCAGGGAGCGGTTCTCCTCCTCCAGCTGCTGTGATAACTGGCTGCTGACGTTGACCGCAGTGCCATCTGCGGTGATGAGCGGGCCTGTGGGCAGCTGGTGGCTCGCACGCGCATCCTGTGATTCGTGTGCTGGGTTTAGTGATTGGTCATAGGGTTTAGGGTTTAGGGTAACCATACGACCTTGAAGCGCGTAAGATTCACAAACGGTACAAGGGGCTCCAGGGCAGACCTGCCTGGCAATGTGCGCACAAGGGTAATTGCTAACCTTGCTACACGCCAGGCATGCAGGTAACCAACTAAAGTAGTTAGATGGCGCGTATGTGGAATTGGGCATTGTCAGGGCAATGGCATGGGGCGGGCCGCCATTGGACGGCATTAGGGTTGTGCTGTGCATGCATACCAGCTTGTAGCCCCCATGCCGGGGTTTTCGCCGCGCTTCTTGCTGCAACCGCTGCTTGCGCCGTATCTGCTGGCAGCTGCTGAAGATACCCACAATAGCCTCCAGCTTTTCACTCAGCAGCAGCGCCTGTGATTCATTGACAATAAATTACACATTACTGGACATATGTAAAGTTGCACGGGGAGGCGAGCAAGTGGGGATCAGTGCGTGCTTCATGCCTTCATGCATGGCGGTATATATATGGAGATACCCCGATATGGAGGGTTGTTGGTGCAGCGCCTTACCGTGCCCTGCCGGTGTGCGTTTGCGTGGGCGCTGGGTGCGGCTTGGCTGGTGCCAGTGAGCTCCTGCTCGTCCACAACTGCCCCCTGTAGCCGCTGGATCAGCTGCTGGCACGCCTTCATGCCCTGGCTCACTTGCGCCTCAAACAGGTCCTTGTCATCGTCGCTCAGTTTACCTATCGGAGGAGAAAATAGGTGTTGCTGACAAGGGTTGGGTCCATTGAGACTGAACATGCGGCAGCCCAATCAAAGAGTGATCCAGCGTGCTGAAGGCATATGGAGGTGGAGGTGGGTGAATAGGCATTCATACCTTCTTGCAAATAGTCCTTTCTATTCTCTTGTATAAACTCCTGCAGCTTGTCCAGCTGGCTGGCCTGTGCAGCACCGGTGAGTCAGTAATAAGAAAGTGCACCCAGTGCTTGTTAGCGCATCTTTAGAGCGTTACTTCATAGTTCAGCACATGGGCAGGGTTTCAAGTGGCTGGCCAGTACAGCACAGTATGTCAGTCATACAGGTGCACCCAGAGCTTGTTACTGTACAGCACACATGGGTCAGTAATAAAAGAGTGTTTGTGTTGAGCACAATGGGCAGGGTTTCAGCCCCACGCACCACTTCAGCTGCAGCCCTGGAGAAGGGTGACTTGGCTGCTAGGGACTTGAGCACTTGTGCCTTTTTCAGCTTCAGCACTTGTTCCTGCAGACGGAATTGCGGTGGTATACTGCGCTGCTGCAGGGGTATATGCATGCTTGCAGCTTCCTTGCTTAGTGGCACTGGCATCAAGAGCTGAGTAGCCATGCATATGTACCTGGCTGGTGTTCTGGACTTTACTGGCAGAGTACACAGCCTCCCAGTATTCAGAAGTCCTATCCATGGTAGATATTATGGAAGCTCAAGCCCAGCCCAGAGGAGCCAAACAGCGTTGATCACCCACAATCAGGATGAGGGGTCCCTCCATCCTGCCATGGCTTGCATATGCATGCCCTAGGTATGGGTTCACCAAACAACCAATAAGTCGTGTGTTATAAACGCAGACGAATGAGGTATCAGCAGGTACTTGCAGTGGTTTCTCGTCCTGAGAACTCTCGACACCGCCCAGAATAGTGCCCACGCGGTGGCAAAGGTGCCCAACAAGGTTACGTCCAGCGAAGAACAATCGCGACAGCTACGAAGGTACTGCAATCAACGTGGTTACCTGCTGCTCGAGAACCACATAAAATGTCGTGGAAGTGTTGGCTGATTGCCTTACAAGGTTTCGTCACTCAAACCCCCATGCAACCACCTGAACCCTCGATTAGGGTTCATAAAGCACTGGGGAATCAATACCCTCATGCCCGACCCTAACGGTCATGAAGGTCGTGAAGGTACACAGGAAGAAACAAGAAATAGAAAAATAGGAGGGGGTGATTTTGGTGCGTACACAAGCTTATGTGGTTGTGGTTCCCAACACTTCTGAAGTGCTTATTTGAACCAAGCTTGATTCAAGGAGAACACTTGCGCCTAGGATGGACTGCCACACCCTAGGGTTCCCCTCTCACCCACTTCAATTTATTCTGTCCCCAGGAGATGTCCCATAGGAAGACAGGTAATGTAATGAAACAGGTGGGGGCAGGGGGCTTGGCGACAGGAGTGACTGTGGTGCAAACGCTTATGCAATCATTGTTGCTTTCCGTCCTTTGTAAGCACTTTAAGTTTGCCAGGCAAATGTATGCGCCTAGGATGGACTGCCACCCCCTAGGGTCCCCCTCCTTACCCACTTTGATTCCTTCTCTCCCCAGGAGAAGTCCCACAGGAAGACAGGTAAAACAATGAAACAGGGAGGGGGTGGGGGGGCGGGCGAGGGGACTGACTTTGGTGCGCACAAAAGCGTATGCAGTTGTTGCTGCTTTCCGTACTTTGTAAGCAATTCAAGCTTGACAGGGGAAGGTATGCGCATAGGATGGACTGCCACACCCTAGGGTTCCCCTCCCCACCCACTTTGATTCCTTCTCTCCCCAGGAGATGTCCCACAGGAAGATAAGTAATACAATGAAACAGGGAGGGGCAGGGGGGTCGGGCGAGGGGACTGACTTTGGTGCAAAAGATTATGCAGTTGTTGTTGCTTTCTTTTGTTAGCACTTCAACCTTGACAGGCAAATGTATGCGCCTAGGATGGACTGCCACAGCCCAGGGTCCCACTCCTCAACCACCTCAACATTATTTTCTCCCCAGGAGACGTCCCACAGGAAGATAGGTAATTTAATGAAGCAGGGAGGGGGTGGGGGAGGGCTGACTTTGGTGCGCACAAAAGCATCTGCATTTGTTGTTGCTTTTCTCGTCCTTTGTAAGCACTTCACGCTTGACAGGGGAACGCTTGCATAGGATGGAATGCCACACCCTAGGGTTCCCGTCCCCACCCACTTTGATTCCTTCTCTCCCCAGGAGACGTCCAACAGGAAGATAGGTAATTTAATGAAACAGGGAGGAGGCCGGGGGTCGGGCTAGGGGACTGACTTAGGTGCGCACAAAAGCGTATGCAATTGTTGTCGTCAATTTTCATCCTTTGTAAGGATTCAAGCTTGACAAGGGAACACTTTGCGCCCAGGATGGACTGCCACACCCTAGGGTTTAGGGTTACCCTCCTCTCACACTTTCATTCCTTCTCTCCCCAGGAGATGTCCCACAGGAAGACAAGTGAATCAATGAAAAGGAGGGGCCGGGGGGCGGCCGACAGGACTGACTTTGGTGCGCACCAAAGCTTATGCAGTTGTTGTTGCTTCTCTCGTCCATTGTAAGCACTTGTAAGCATGACAGGGAAATGTATGTGCCTACTAGGATAGAATGGACTGCCACAGCCCAGGGTCCCATCCTTACCCACTTAAACTTATTCTCTCCCCAGGTGTGTCCCACAGGAAGACGCGTAAATTAGTGGAATAGGAGGGGCCAGTAGCAGTTTATAAACAAGAGCAAAGAGAGCTGCCAACACCATAGGGGCCCTCTTCTCATTTCATACATTCTCTCCCCATGGAGCTTCTGAAGTGTTCAGGGAGACGCGATGACGGGGTGATCAGGCAACTGACAAGAATGTGTGAACCCTTGATAATCTGTTACATACCCATCACTTGGGTCTGCCATGATTTTCCACACGTCCATCTAAGGTCACCCACGTACCGCGCAATCAACGTTTGAAAGGGCTTTAAAAGAAAAGCCATATCAACAATGCTGTGTCATGCACCTCAGGCATGTGCGCCAGTCTGACTCAAAACCGCAAGTACCAGCTTGCAAAACCTCGCTGCGGGTTTGTGGTTGGGTGAAGGAGAAGGTATGACTGCGTAACCTTGCCCCCAGGCATGCACATCCCCCTCCGGGCTGCCATGGGGCACAGCTGCCTGGCTCCGGTGAAACCTAGCCAGGAAGCCGCCAGCATTCAACCCATTGCGCAATCACATGCTTTTGGCAACAAAGTCGGCACCATTCAATGGGACTTGCCAGAAAGATGAAGAAAAACAAGCAGCAGTAACTCAAGTTCATTGCAAAAGAAAATAACCCCCAAAAATACACAGCTACTGTACACCCCAACTCCACCCCCCCCCCCAATAAAACCCTAGGGTTTAACGCCCGCGTCACCCGTTCAGCAGGTCGTAGTCGTCCAGCCTGTCGTTGTACTTGAGCACCTTGCGCCTGATCTTGGAAGTATCCACCCAGGTCACAAAGTCCTCCATATTGCGGGTAACCAGAAACGCCGGCTCGGTCACCGTCTCCGGCCCCACCCGCACGTGCCCCTGCTCGATGAAGGTCGAGGCCTCCTTCAGCGTCTCCGCCATCTTGTTGCGCACCATGACCACCGCCAGGCGCCGCCGGCAGAAGCTGGCCACAGAGAGCTTCTCCAGCTGGACCAGGCTCTTCTTGGTGGCGATGACGCCCATGTTGTACAGCCTGCAGGAATAATAAAAAAAACCATTAATGATGAAAGCCCGCAACACTAACGCGCCATAGACACCAGCCTGCGGGCCAGGCAAAGGCCAACACAAGGTGTGGTGACAATGCCAGGACAGGAGGGCTTGGCGCCGCGTGTGCAAGGCTGTCTGCTGGTCTGACTGTATGCAGGGAATGGTTGCAATTAAGTAGGCAGGAAAACTAAGATATACACCACCCTACAAATCGTGCAAGGGTCAGCAGGTGGTACTCGCAGTGTCAGGACTGCTGGCGCGGTTATGCACAAGGCTGTCTGCTGCTGTGGCTGTAATTCTGGACTGTATATAAGCTATATTAAATGCCGATGGTATACAGCTTGCAGGGGTAATAGCGATGTCATGAAGAGGGCTACCCAATATCTGGTCGCCTGGCGGTGCAAACCTAGTGCGCAGTCGTGACTAATCATGGGGGCAGCCATCAGACAAAGCTCGGTTGTTTATCCACATACTTAGTTTCAGCATTGGATTTCAGTGTGGTCATCATACGGCCGCCCCGGCAACACATGTGGCATGACATGGCGTACGACATTGCCAACTGCACATGCCCATGCTGCAAGTGCACAAAGTTCTGTATATATTGAACAGTCAAGCAAATGATAGGAAGGGCATCGCAAGCCTTACTTGTCCAGTAATTGGTCCGTCATCTCTATCCTGGCGGTGTCCTTGGGGTCCAGCTGCTTCATCACGCTCACCAGCTTGGTCACATACCCACACAGCTTGTTGTACTTCTTGTAGTCGTCGCGCCCTTGTATGTGGTACCGCCGCATGACCTGGGCGAGTGGGCAGTGTCAAGCCAAGGTGCAACGGTGGCACAGGTTGACATGGCACAAACAATGCATCACCTGGGCAAGTGGGCGGTGTCAAGTCAAGTTGCAACGGTGGCACCGATTGAAGTGGCACAAAAAATGTATCAACTGGGCGGTGTCAAGCCAAGATGCAACGGTGGCACAGAGGCACAGTGGCAGTAGCACACACAAAGGAGCTGGCATGCACATGGAGCATGCATCGCCAAGAGACACACCTGGAGCTCCCTGACGTTGTCATGGTTTTTCCAATACAGGAAGTTGACCTTCTTCAGCAGCTTCTGCTCGTGGTGCTTCAGCTGCCGCATGGTGGCTGGGGCGGCACCAAGGCCGGGCTCCCCAAAACAACGTAGCTAAACTGACCTTCTGCTATACGGCAAAGTTCACCATTCAGATTGCCTATAGCCACTTTAAAAGTTCAGTTTCACGGCCCTGCAAGGTTGTAAGCAGCTGGGGTGCGCGCACAAAGGTTAGGGCACTGGCAAAGTGGCTGCAGGGCAGTGCACAGGTGGTGCAGGAACGAAGCTCGATGTGTCTAGCAGTTTGGTACAAGGGCAATCGTGCGGCGCTACAAACGTTACAGGACGCTCCTTGTGGTTGATATTGAGCACCAATAGCCATGAGCATTGTCCATGTTACATTTTGGAAGCACAGCCGCCCTCGCCCAGGCTGCAAAATTAATATACTTTTATTTATGCAGACGCAGTTTAATTATTTTTATTTAAACCCCACGTCAGGTTTTGAAGGAAGTTTGATAACTCTTAAGCTGCTGCAACAGGTTGCCAAACCAGTGCCAGTTGTTGCATGCTTGCTTACAGTTCTTGTCGGCTCTGTACACGCCCGTGATATCTCGGGGCATTGTGGGCACATGCATGCATGCATGCATATATGAGAGAGGAGCTTGACTTTAGCTACACTTTCGTGGCTAGCTCAGTCTTCGTATGTATTGGCCTGTTCTACTAGCTCAATCGCTGTGCTGATATAGACAGCAACAACAACTGGGTCGCAACACAGGTTGGACCCGGACCTTGTACGATGGGGATCTGTTTTGGGAAGTTCGATGCAGACGCAGAGTACGAGAAGCAGTACAAGCTGGCCATGGAAAAGGCGATGCAAGAAAAGCAGAAGCAGAATGGCGGTGGCATGGTAAGTGTCAGCACCATAAACATGCATACTATTTTCAAGTGGGGTTGTACGATTGCTACTGTACCCCTCGCCTAGCCCCTGGCGCCTTCCTTGCAACCCAATTCTGCCTGTGGTGTGGACCTGCATGGTGACCGACGCTATCATGACTGGAGGACAGTATCGCTAGACTACAGTGAGGAAAAGTGTTACTTGAGGGCTCTAGTTAGCGGCCCAACCTCCTCACTCTTCACCACGGTCAGGATAACAACAACCTAACTTCTCTTGGGACCCACCAGATCTTGCTACGCCGAGCTACAGGCTACTCGTTTAAGTACTAGCCGAGAGGGGTACTCACTGCGATCCTTATCTCACAGGGTGAACAAGCCCCAGCACCACAGCCGGTGGCGCTGGGCGTGTCGGACTGGCAGCCCACCCGCAAGAAGGCCCTGCTCATCGGCATCAACTACCTGCATACCCCACAGGCGCGCCTGCAGGGCTGCATCAACGACGCCAACTGCATGCGCCACATGCTCATGTCCAAATACTGCTTCCGGGCCGAAAACATCCTCATGTTGACCGACGACAACATGAACCCACAGTTCATGCCCTCGCGTGCCAACATCTTCAACGCCATCAACTGGCTGGTTGGGGACAACACGTACGGGGACTCGCTGTTTTTCTCGTATTCCGGGCATGGGGGCCAGAAGGTGGACCCCACAGGCAAGGAGCGGGATGGGTTCAATGAGACCCTGCTCCCGATGGACTTCAAAACGGTGGGTGCAGATGACAGGCGCCGGGTGTCATGGTGTTGCAGGGGGGTGTTTCAGGGTGTGCATTTCATTGTATGGTCAAGGGTTCATGCCCATTCTGTGATGCATGGCGTACCCCTTGGCCTTTCCATGGGTTGTTGATACGTAGCAATGTTGGCCGCCCATGTGCATCACAGCGTTTGGCCGGTCTTCAAGTACCTTCTGATGCATGCGCTCATCTGGTCACCCTCTGCATGCACCCTATGTACCCCATCCCCATGCCGCATACTGCACTCCACTGCAAATCCGATGTAATATAATCAGTACTCTCTTTGTACCTTACAAACGATCGATTATGTTCAGGCAGGGGAGATAATCGATGACGACCTACAACTGGCGCTGGTGCGGCCGCTGCGGCTGGGTGCGCGGCTGCACGCCTTCATCGATTCGTGTCATTCAGGGACGGTGCTTGACCTGCCGTACATCTGCAAGGTGGACACGCAGGGCTGGGCGCATTGGGAGGTGGGTTGCGTGATGGCGGCGGTGATGGTGATGGTGGTGGTGCTGGTGGACTTGTTTATGCATCCGCTGGGAGACCACGCAGGGTTAAGCACGTTGGGAGGTGGCCTGAGGGGGGGTAGGGGTGGGGGGGTGCACCTGCCATGCATCTGCAGGGTGGGCATGTGAGGCATGGCGCATTGGGAGGTAGATTGCAGAAAATTAAGGACTTAAAATGTAAGGAAAGTATCTATCTCCTTTCAGTAGTGCCCTCATGGCCTTCACACATTTCCCCTGCAGGATGAGCGCATGATGCCCAAGAAGAAGCCGCGCATGGGTACCGTCCAAATCAACCTGCCCAAGCAAACCGACTTCACATATATAGGGCCGCAGGGTGGGGAGGTGGTGGCATTCAGCGGGAGCGATGACAGCCAGACCTCGGCAGACACAAAGCAGCTCAGTGGCTACGCATCCACAGGTGGGGTTAAGGTTGAAGTCTGCACCGGTTGTAGGGTGTACAGCTGAAGTTTACAAGGTAATGTGGTATGAAGGAGTTCCTCACCAAAAGAAACATCCGCACGATGCAACTGCGTATATAATTGCTTAGACGTTATAGACATTGCTGACTTGGCGCATGACCGCAGCTGGTTAGCATTGAGGACCACCTGGCCTGCCTTGCAGGTGCCATGACCTTCTGCCTGATCCAGGCTGTGGAGCAGGGCCGCGCCGAAACCTACAACATGCTGCTGCAGTCCATGCGCACCTCGCTCAAGCACGGGCCGGTGCCCTTCGTCCAGGACCCGCAGCTAACCAGCGCATGCATGTTTGATGTCAACCGCGCCTTCCTCATGTGATGCGGGTGATTGTGCGGGCGTGGTCGGTGCTGGCCGGCCCTTGCGGGGTGTGGTGGGCTTGCTATCATGCTTGCCGCCAACTGCGCCTTGCTGGTGTGTTGGGTTGGTCACAGCAGTGGAGAGTGGGGAAATGGGGAGCGCAGTTTGCGCTGTGTATATGGCAGGGGTCGCGGGAGGGTTTGCAAGTCAATTTGTGTTATACATAACGCCTTATTTATGCCTTTTCATTTATCTTGCTTTTTTTTTTTTGAGGCTTGTCAGTGGCTGTGCAGCCACATGTGCTGTAGTGCCTGTGGTATAGAATGAGTAGGTCCTGCATTGGAAATCGCAGGGACGATGCACCCATTTGTTTTACCGTTGCCGCATCGTTAGTTATGGAGACCCAGGGCCCTGTGTGGGCTGTGGAGGAGGCAGGAGTGTTCACTCTTCACTCTTCAATGTAGCTGCTTGGATACTTGTTGGGTCCACCTCATGGGACACTTGAGCCCTCACCAAAAAGATAATGGATTAACAGTGAACAAGAAAGGGGATTTAGGGTATTCATTGACATTTTAGGGTTTGTAAACTGCTCGTCCAATCCAAAGGCGCAGCCGAGATCTTTTTTTAGAAGCTTTTTCGAACGTGTTGGCCTGCGCCGTTGGAAACTTCGCCTGCTAATACTGCTTTCAACTGCGCTACTTGTCACTAACCAAACAACTAGTGAGAGATTGCAGACTTTGGCACGCAGCACGATGGCAACCGCACCCGCAACCCAACTTTCAAACGTCAGCCATGCACTGCCGTTCAGGAGGCAGTTGCGCCAGCGCAGCACGCAGCGCACGCTTGTTGTTCGTGCATCTGCTAACGAGGGCAACGGGGGCTTTGCAGCGTTGAAGACCGCTGCTGTGGTGGCGTCGGCATCTTTGCTTCTGGTCAGTTGTTGATGCCATGCCAAGTGCAGCAAGCTGTCAGTCACGCCTAAGATATACCAAATGCATATAGTACTGTCGTGCGCCAAGGGAGTACTATGTGGTTACAAGGACTGCGTCAGGCGACATCTGTCTACGTTTCGATAGCAAACACAATGCATGCATTCTTGGCCAGATCGACCTTGTTATCTCAGAAGGGGATACGTATCACATCCCCTTCTGAGGTCTGCGAAAGCGCTGCTTTGCCTGCTGAGGCCTGGTTCACGGCAGCCCACAACCCATTTACGCCTCGCCATAGTATTCCATCGTGTTGCAGTCAAGACTGCATGTCGGGATCTTGCACCTAAGGTAGTCGTCTTGCAGGCCTCTCCCGCACTTGCTGCCCAGAAGCTGACCGCCTACCAACAGAACCAGGCATATTTGGCTGAGCTGAAGAGCGCAGTTGGGCAGCGCAACCCCTCTTTTGGTGGCCTCACGTCGTCGCCTGCCCAGGTGTGCCTTGCTCCTTGCTGGTAGATATGGGTCAGGAGTCTGGTCTAGCTCTGCCGGAAGGCCTGATAGCAGCACACTTGCAATTAGGATGAGGCAGTCCTGCAAACATGCCAACAGCTACATTGGGCGTTGCAATCTGCTCCTAGCCAAGTGGGCAGTAGCCATGCCACCCAGTATACAAGATGCACCAAGGTTCAAGACCACTAGCCCACCTAGCCAGGCGGTCCCTCTCACTCTGCCAACACTTCCCATCAGGAGGCGCCAGCAAAGAAGGCCGCTCCTAAATCCTCCATCCCAGCCCCCAAAGCAGCACCCCCACCAGCACCCGCCCCAGCCCCCAAACCAGCACCACCGCCAATTGTGGTCACCCCGCCACCACCACCACCACCAACGGCCCCAGTTGCGGCTCCTGTTGTGGCACCAGTGGAGGCAGTTGACCCTGTGGTCAAGGTACCAGAGCCCGCAGCAACACCCGTGGCCCTACCAACACCGCCACCACCGGCACCGGCACCCGTGGCAGCAGCAGCAGCCGCACCAGCACCAGCACCCGCAGCAGCACCGGTGGCCGCCGCTGAGGCCGCCCTACGTGAGTACTTGTAGCACAGACCTTTCCGCGGGCATGCGCATGCGCACAGACCTCCGCCAATGCCCCATGCATGTCCCATGTTGGTCCGCATTCTCGTGGGACCTCAGCATGGCTGCAGCATGAAAAGATCATTCCCATCCAGGGTCTGAGTGCAAGGCATGTCCTGCTTGATCTGCATCCAGGGCTGTACGCCCTTCACATTTCATCGCCAGCTAGGACCTAATGCATGCACAAGCCCCCGCACTGATCCCTCAACCAGGACGTGTGTCCAGATCATGCCCTTACAAAACCCCTCCTGAATCTCTCTCCTGATTCGCCCCTCTTTTTCATGCAGCGGACAACTCCAACCTGATCATCGTGGGTGGAGTGACAGTGGCAGTCATTGCCCTGGGAGCAATCGCAACAGCTGGTGGAGCTGGTGGGACCGGAGACGCTGCCCCGGAGGGTGGTGCAGCACCCGCTGGGTCGCCCTACGAGGCTGACATGCAGCGGCGGGTGGAGGAGGCGCGCAAGTGGATCAAGGCATGGAAGGCACGGACAGGGAAGGCTTGAGGATGGGGTGGAGGCGCTAGTATGAATCCTACCTTTCACATTACCATCCTAAGCAAGTGCAGTGATTTGTTTTTCCAGCGGCACTGCAAGCCAGGCTTGTGGTGTGGAGCAGTAATGTGGGACGCCATGGCAGCACAGCATGCCCCCTGGTTGTGAGGGACCCGGTGTGGTGGTGAGGGCAACGGCAGGCATTTTGGAGAGGGGTTCGCCTGTGTGGCCGTCCTATTTTCACTTTGATATGCGGCAGTTGCGCTGCATATTGAGCATGGCGTGAGTGTTTTTTATTTATAAGGCGTGTGGCAAATGCATGGCTAGTGCAGCAGGCAGAGGCTCCATACCATGCGGTGTTGAACATACAAGGCTATAAATGTGGCCGCACCTGACCTTGAGAAGCATTTTGTGTTTTCGAAGTTTTTTTAAAGACGGTGCACATGATTTTCCGTGCTTTTAGCTTGCATCTGTTTCAAGAAAACAAGAACATTGTATGGACAGCGTTGATACAATCAAATTGTGTTCCGTTGCGTTTTCGCAACCATGGTTGTTGGCGCATGGTTGTCAGGTGTTTGTTAACATTTCCAATGTGGGCAAGCGCTCGGGCCTGCAAGATATTTCTGTTCAATGTTTTATGACAATCCATTACAACTGCATGCACAATGCTTCTTGCACAAGGTTCTGCCATACAGGCATATGCAGAAGCATGTATTGGCAAAACCATTAATCCTTAACAAGCTGCACCTCATCCGCAATTGGGAGCCATGTACATGGTGTAATTGTGTGCCTGACGTTGTAACTTGTGAACTGATGCGACCGCTAAGCTTTTGTCCATGAATTGGTCTTAGACTAACCATCAAGAGTTATTGAATGTTCTGCTAGTCCTCCAGTTATTGGCACTAATACAACAGTTCCCTCAATGGGCTCCATTGTCTACCTGCAACCACAGCCTGCGCAGCAAATCAGCGCTCCTGCACCGCCCTGGCAACCATTATGTGGCATTGCATGGCACCCCCATCGCCACCCCCTACTGCAACCATATCGGGCGCATCAGAACAGGTCCAACCCCCAAATCGACACCGAATCCCCACCTACCCCTAGCTGCTAGATGGCATCCGCACATATGGGATTTGAGATTCCCAAACCCCCCACCATACAGACTATGTATTGGTTGTCAGAACCCCCTGGTAGCCATGTCAGCACAGGTCCCCCACGGCCACATCCGCCTCCTCCCGTGCCTGCAGGTCCTTCACCCGCACCGCCCCCTTGGCCCACTCGTCTGCACCCACAATGATCATGCGCTGCGCGCCAATGCGCTCCGCGTGCTTGAAGGCCCACTTCATGCGCTTCTCCTCCAGCACAAGGTCAACCTGCGCAGGCACGGCAAGGGGGGGGGGTGTTGTGGAATGGCACAACAGATGAGCTGAACAACACTTTTATAATATATATTTAGTTTGTAAAATTATACAGGGCCGTTCGCCTACACACTCCCTTTTGGATACGCAAAAAACACTGCATGTGCTTCTTCAAGCAATTGACCTGCGTAACTACATGCTGTAACCAGATGTCGCAATCACTTGCCAAACCACATGCCACATGCAGTAAACACATGCTGTCATGAGAATGACTCTCCGCACATGCCGTGACCTCATGCCCTCACCCCACCACAACTGACCCACATCCCCCACTCCACACACCCCACTCCCCACTCCACACACCCCACTCCCCACACCCCACCTGTCGCCCCGCCTGCCTCAGCCGCTGCACCACCCCGCACGCCTGCGGCCGCAGCGCGGGGTCCATCACCATCATCACATCATCCACGCTGTGCTTGGGCTCGGGAAGCAGCCCATTGTCCTTCAGAAGCTCAACAATGACGGCATCTCCGAACCCAAATCCTGCGCAGGGTAGGTTCTCCCCCCCGAATGTGCCCAGCAGGCGGTCGTACCTGCCGCCGCCGCAGATTGCGCGCAGTTGGCCGGCGCGGTCAAAGCCCTCGAAGACAATGCCTGCAGCAAGGGGTCAGTGTGTAAACAGCTTCAAGGGATCAGTGTCTTTACAGCCTAGGCTGCCCAGTTTTGGCAGTTTTTTGGGGTCAATGCGGTGATCAAATTTTCCACCTCTCATACTTTCAGTTGCAGACTGGGACGTTGTCCGCATAAACCATGATGACATTCCCTTTCTGAATATTTGGCTCCTCACTTACCTATCACATGCAAGCACATGACCCTCCTCCGCAGACCAACACCAGATGCCATGCTGTGCGCACCTACCAACCCTCAGGCACAGCACACATCCCAAAGCTATACCACCACCGCCCACCACCACCACCACCACTACCATCACCACCGCCACCACACCTACCCACCTGTGTAGTACGCCAGCCCCCGCACCACCGACGCATCAAACACCAGCCAGTCGGCAAAGCCATAGCCCTCAGCCAGGCCAAACAGCTTCTTCAGGTCAGCCACCGCCTCGCACTCAGACCCCAGCAGCTGCTCAAGCTCATCCAGTGAGCGGATGGCGATGGCACCCAGGATGCCCTCGATCGCTGATTCCTCCACTCCCAGGGCAGCCAGTTGCGACGCCACCTGCAAGGGTGTGTGCAAGATCATAATTACGTGGTTTACTGTTTGCGTACTTTACTGGCCAATCCTTTATGTTCCCTCCCAGCAACTCCACCCCCCTCCCATTCCACATCCATCACATGCACAACCCCGCCTCATACCCCTCCAATTCCCATCCGCACTCCTACCCGATGCCTACTCCCGAGGGATATTCTCAATCTTGCTCCCCCCCTCCCCTCGCCCCACAAATGATCTCCCCGCCTCCTACCAAACCCCCCTCCGTCCAACCCCCACCTGCTCCCGAGGGATCTTCTCCATCTTGTCCACCACCACGCACACCGCCCCAAACGACTCTTCCACCACCCCAAACCGCTGCAGCACCGCCTGCAGCACCTTGCGAGAGGAAACCTTGATGCCGACCTGCTGGGAGCTCAGACCCAGGCGAGAGAACAGGAGGGTCATGGCGGCCAACAGCTCAGCCTCCGCCTCGACGCCTGCAAGGGGTGGGTGTCAGAAAGATGGAGAATGCATCCTACACCCTGCACCGCATATCCTCACTTTCCCGATGTCCGTGTCCACTGGCATTGCTCCCTCCAACCGCTCATGCTGCTTGACATGAGCCCAAGCATTTGTCCCTCGACCCTTGACAAATGGACCACAAGACATCATGTCTACCCAACACCCACGAGTCATGCACAACAGACCTCACCCCAAAACCCTAAACCGTCAAAATGTGCATGTCCTCACCCTCCACCCCCACGATGTCCATGTTCCACTGGTAGTGCTCCCTCCTTCGCCCACGGGTCGCCCGCTCATAGCGCCAGCACTGCCCGATGGCAAACCACTTTGCGGGCAGCACCATGCCCTTGCCTTTTTGCAGCACTATGCGCGCCAGGGAGGGGGTCAGCTCAGGCCGCAGGCTCACCCTCCGACCGCCCTTGTCCTGCATGAATGGGGGTTTCAAGGTTAGGGTTTTGTGCATATGGGTTTGTGGTCTAGGGTTTAGGGTTTTAGGGAAGTAGATCAGCTCTGGCCACATGCTCACCCTGTGCAGGTTAGGATCTCATGGGTGGGTGGTGCGGATTAGGGGTGTGCAGTGTAGGGTTTAGGGTTTAACTTTAGGGTTCGCGACCAGGGGCTTATGCACGTTCCACCCAGCGGCACACAGGTAGCTGTGCTGGGTTGATGGTAGGCACTTGTATTTTGTCGTGGGCTGTGATTGTGACATTGGGTGTCTTTTTGCAAATGTACTGGCGAGGTGTGCACCCACCTCAAAGTTGTAGAGCTGCTCCGTGATCTCCTCCCCTGCCTTGCGCACGTACAGCTCCTCCGACTCAAGCACCGGAGAGTCCCACAGCTCGAATCCGCACAGTCGGCTGACAGCAGCAAACTCGTCAAACAGCCAACTCCTCAGCCGCATCTCCTCAGGGGGGAAGTCTCGGGTGCCTGGTGGTGGTGGGTGTAAGTTACAAGCGTTCAGCACCACGGCCAAAACAACAGCCAGCCGCAGACAAGCAGCACCAGCGTCCCTATACAGGCCTCCACCCCCAGACACAGACACGTGTCGACTTTGTGCAACCTGAAGGTCTGGTTGCTACAGTGGGATAGGTTGCCCAGGTGGTCCCAGTGTAACGCAGTGCTGTGGGCATGGAAAAGGCATGGGGCTTCGCACCTCGTTGAGGGTTGCAGTCTATCATTCCCTTTGACTCCTTGATCTTGCTGGTCCCTGCCTTTCGGTCCTGGGCAAACACAGTACAGCACACAGCGTCTTTGAGCGTCCCGTGTTTGCTGATATGGGAGGTGCACTACTGTCCCCTGCTTGCCAGGCACTAACCAGCGTATAACAGCACAAATGGTATGGAACCATGTTCCTGCTGAGCTTACCTTTGACTCGACAACCGCTGAGCAGAACACCCTCCCGCTGCTCCTGGCCAAGCCACCCCTTGCAGCCAGCTGCACAGGCATGCGTACCAACGCACTTTTGCACTGCATGAAGCCTTGCTTTGCCAACATGGTGACCACAAACGTCTAGATTTCTAGCAAATAACTGTTTAGATGGTGTAGCCAAGCTTACAACGGGAACATTGAACTGGGTTCTTCTTGGTCCTGGCTGGAGTCAGGGTTAATACTTGCATTTGCTACTCAGCATGCGTCTCACACGCTGCGCACTGGCCGACCCAGTACACCAAACATCTTATAGAGGCTGCCTTGAAGTTGGTGCAGCTTGGACGCTGCCCCTGTTAAACGCATGCTTATGAAATGCATGCAAATTGTGTGTGGCTGCCGGGTTGACGAGCCCAGAGCCTGACGCGTGTCATGGATGCTGAGCTGGCAGGCACGCCTGTACGAAAGGAAATGCTTGATGCATTGATAGGCTGCAAAACGGAAGGACAAGGGCCCTCGCCAAGGGCATCGCAACTGCTTGAAGCGTTTGAGACGTTGATGAAGCAATAGTACCGCTTGGGATTGCCCTGGCAGCGAGCCGGTTTCGCAAGCAGCAGTTCCGGAGACATGGCGGAACAGCGCAGGCTTTCGGTGTTGCGTGGCCAGTTGGATGGGGCCAAGGCGGTGGAAGAGGCCTTTGGGGACAGTATCAGCTGCAATGATACGTTTGCTGCTGCCAACGTGGACTTTGTGCACGAGTACAGCGTAGCTTTGCCAGAAAGGCTGTCCACCGAAGAAAGCGGCTTTCGTGTCCGAAGGTGTGATGCGTCACGGTTTGGTGAGCCTAGATAACGGCTGACTCACGTATTGAATTGAGTGAACCGTGCATTGTTGCAGGTCGGTGCTGTCTCCACAGAAGCTGGTCACCACTTTCAGGGCGCCAGACGACCACATACGAACCCTCTATGACAACCTGACTCACAGCATAAAGACGTACCCAAACGTGAGTCACAGCAACTCTTGTTGCCTTTGACAAAAGGTGGTAATTCTTTACAAGCAAAGAAGCACGTTTGGCTATAGCAACGCTGCTTGATTGTACCTGAGAGCCAGTTGTCTTTCTCCCGTGAAGTGTGTCACTCTGTTGGCTGCAGGGACCCTTCCTTGGGGAGCGGGCTGTTGATGACAAGGGCAAGCCAGGCTCCTACCGGTGGATGACATACGCAGAGGTAAGACCCTCAACAGCTGCCACTGGCCGCGCCTTCAGCTTTCTCCATTGTGGATTAGTCTCACGCCCCTTGCTTGCCTTCACCTGTAGGCGGGCGAAGCCAGGACAGCAATTGGTTCAGGCCTGCAACACTATGGCGTGCCAGCAGGGGCCGCGGTCGGAATCTACTCCATCAACTGCAGGGGTGAGTCTGAATCCTCTTGGGTTTCAGCCATTCGTGCATAATGTGTAGGTACTGTTTGGCTCAGCCATCATCTGAAACACCCCTCTGCTACTTGCAGACTGGGTATTGGTGGACTCTGCACTGCACACCTACTCCATGGTCAGCGTACCGTTGTATGACACGCTCGGTCCGGAGGCGGTGCGGTACATCTGCTCCCATGCTGAGCTGGCGGCAGTGGCCTGCAGCTCAGACGTGCTCCCCACGCTGCTCAAGTGCCTACCAGACTGCCCCACGGTCAAGCTCGTGGTACGTGCTTCATGCAAAGGGTTTGGCTCCTCTACGAATATTGGTACTCTCTGCCTTGCAAGGGCTAGTACCACTGGGCGGGTTGCACCGCCTCGCCTTTTTATCCGTGGCGCGCAACCCGCGAACAGCTGGCTGATGACATGCATAACAAGCACTTCACCCGGGGTAGCGGCTGCCCTTGCATAGTTGGCAAGCCTACCAGCGCGCAGGTGGTGCACAAAGTGAACCCTACACCTTAATCCCACAGGTGGTATACAAAGTGAACCCACACCAAAGGCTGCCGGACCCACCCGCGGGAGTGGACTGCAAGGTGGTGACGCTGGAGGTGGTGCGGGCGCTGGGGAGGAACAACCCGCGCCCCCATAACCCCCCAACGCACCAGTCCATCGCCACTCTGTGCTACACCAGTGGCACCACAGGGCTGCCCAAGGGAGCTGTGCTGACGCACGCCAGCCTGATCGCGAATGCTGGTGGCAGTGAACCTTTCTTTGAGATCATGGAGCCAGGTGGGGTTTGGGAGCAGGAGGTGAAGCTGCCTGTTAGCACCATGGCAATGCATGAGATGCGTCCAGGTTCATCTGCGACTTCTGGCGTAGTCTGTGTTGGCATTTGTAGTATGTGACAGCATGCAGGTTTTGGTCATGTGCATGGTCAAGTGCACATATTGCATGGTGGTCACAGGAGATAACGCCCATCAAGTTTCTCATTTCATTTTAAAATTCTGGCTGCACATACTTGCATGCCCATTTTCCCTGTCACCAACCACATGCAGGCATGTCTGCAGAATTGTTTCATCCACTTCCTTCTGACGCAGGTGACCGACACATATCGTACCTGCCACTGGCCCATATCTATGAGCGGATGAACGCTGTGTCATTGATACATCGAGGCTGCGCGATTGGATTCTACAGGTGGGCAACTGTTCATGCCTCGACACCGATTTGCAAGGGCCATTGGGCTGAGCAAATATACTCTGTTTTGAGTCACAATCAAACAGTGACAACCATAGCATTAGGGTGATTGCTTGCAATCTCATTACAGTTGCAACCCAGCATTGCTTATACAATGTGGCAATACCGTACTTGACGGTGCATTTTTGAGGTTTTGTAAAAATGGAGTAAATTTAAATTCAAATACCTGCTTACAGGGGCAACGTGTTGGAGCTGTTGGACGACATCCTTGAGCTGAAGCCCCACATCTTCTGCTCAGTGCCCCGCCTGTGGAACCGGATCTATGACAAGGTCATGGCGCAGGTCAACAGCAGCAACCCCATCCGCAAGAAGTGAGTGCGCCCTACAATGGACATGCAGGGCCAACACTGCATGCCAATTGTTTGTGAGGCTGGGTCTGAAAGGATGGATATTTTGCGAGGATTTTAAGGAAGTCCTCCAATCAAAGTGTCATCGTGTTTTGGTTCTGGGCAATACAAAAGGAACTGTGGTTGTTTAAGCTAATCAGCGACCTATGGCGGTATTGCAGGCTGTTCCAAATGGCTTATCACACTAAGCTGGAGGCGCTGCACAAGGGCGACATGACTGGGGGGCGCATGGGGGCATTCTGGGACAAGGTGGTCTTTTCGAAGATCAAGGCCAGGCTTGGCGGTACGCATTTTACTGCTTCAAATGCATAGCAAGGCCTTGGTTGCCGTATTTACTTAATTGTTGCATGAAATTGGTACAGCTTCCATGGCACAGGGGTGTTCGTTGCCATATGCTGGGGATCGCCACAGCTCTGAAAATCCAAACCATTTCTGTCATGTGCCAACCCCATGCATACAATAAGGAAATCTGTAGGGAAAACTCTTTCTTTTGGGGAGGAGGATATGTGTGTAATGTACAGACTACACACCCTCAATTTGGTGTCAATTTGGTGAAGCATGTCTGCGGCCCAATCCGTCCGCAGGCGAGGTGAAGGTGCTGACCACCGGCTCGGCCCCCATCTCGGAGGAGGTGTACGACTTCATGCGCATCTGCTTCGGCGCGGTGGTGTACGAGGGCTATGGCATGACCGAAACCTCCTGCATCATCACGCTCACCAGACCAGAGGACACCACCGCGGGCCACGTGGGCGCACCCATCCTGTCATGTGAGATCAAGCTGGCCGACATCCCCGAGATGAACTACACCAACGCGGACGTGCCCAACCCGCGCGGCGAGATCTGCGTGCGGGGCCCCATCGTGTTTGAGGGCTACCACAAGGCGGAGGAGCAGACCAGGGAGGTGATGGACGCGGAGGGCTGGCTGCACACAGGTGGGGGTGCGCACGGTGCTGCCGTCAGCAGCCCCTGGCATGCATCCATTCAGATAAGTGCATGGCATACGCATCTGCTGTCACTTCATGTTCCCTGGCATGTGCATTTGTGATTTAAACATGTGCACCTGCAGCTGTTGATATATTGAACGTTGTGTAGGCAAGTGTAAATCCACAGTTGCTGGCAGTACTACAGCTTTCAGGGCATGCCCTTGCTTTGACCAGCATGAATGTCTGCAACCCACTGCATGCCCTTGATGTCGCCATGCACCATGCTGACCCGGCAGCGCCCCCCCTGCAGGCGATGTGGGCATGTGGCTGCCCAGCGGCTGCCTGAAGATCATCGACCGCAAGAAGAACATCTTCAAGCTGGCGCAGGGCGAGTACATCGCGCCGGAGAAGATCGAGAATGTGTATGTGCGCTGCCCAATGGTCCTGCAGGCAAGTGTGTGGATTTTGCCTCTCAAATGTGTGCCTCGAAGGCGTTACACCGATGGCTGCCGGGATGCCTTTTACTGCAACTGTAGCTGTAGGTTGAAGTCATTGCCCTGCTGTGTATGGGTACAAAGATACAGTGGACCCCTTCTCTTTGCTATTGTACTTGTTTTTTAAAAACGAATAGATAGATAAAATATTTTCTATATTATAATTCAATTCAATTTCTTGTTAGCTTAAATAATTATGTATTCCCTGCAGGCCTTTGTGTACGGTGACAGCCTCAAGCCTCAGCTTGTAGCGGTGGTGGTGCCAGACCCAGAGGTGCTGCTGCCCTGGGCTGCCGAGCGCGGCCTGACTCAGGACGTGGGTCAGCTGTGCGACGACGCATCGGTGGTGGCCATGGTGCTGGACAGCATGCAGCAGGAGGGACGCGTGGGGGGGCTGCACGGATTTGAGCAGGTAATGGCATGCGCATAAAATACTTTTTCAAGAAGACCGTGCTTAGCATGTAAATATTAGATGGATTTTTTCATTTTATGCGAAAATGCGAAATATAATAAAGCATTGAATCGTGGATGATAATTGCCACGAGATGTGGTGGTGTGGTGCGCTGGAGCGAAGCAGGTTTGCGGTGGCTGTACGCTGACGCAGCGTTGTTTTGAAGATGGGAATGGCATGAGGAGTTGTGGATGTACTTGTTGAACCATGATACAGATTTAGACCTGCTGTCCCAGCTGTAACGAGCATGCCTCCAGCAGGTGGATTGGTCAATGCCTGCATTCAGCAACTACCTGCTCCGTGTGTGCAGGTGCAAGCTATTGTGCTGACGCCTGAGCAGTTCACCGTTGAGAATGGCCTGCTCACACCCACCTTCAAGCTCAAGCGGCCACAGGCGCAGGCGGCGTTCCAGAACCAGATCGCCACAATGTACGCAAAGCTGGAGGCAAAAAAGAAGCCTTAAAAGGGTGGCATTATAACCTACTTGAGGGTTGCGCTGGGCGGGCATGTTTGCCAATGGCATGGGGCTGCGTGGGTGGGGGGAGAAAGGGGGGGTGTATCATGTCAGGGTTGTAGCTGGGGTTGGGAACTGCATTTGTAGTACCATGTAGAGTAGAACGTAGAATATAGCAGTGATGTGGGTGCAAGCATCAGAAGATGCGCTTGGGTCATCATGTGTCCGACAAAGTGTGCGCCATGAGGCAGTCCACAGGTTACTGCGCTGAATTGATGAAGTCAATCTTCATGATTGCGCATACGCATATACAGCTTTCAACATGATGGCATATGTTGTTTCAGGTGCACACGCATAGCTCTCATTGATGCCTCTCGAGGATGAGCTTGCCTGCAAGCTGCTGCATTGTTGTAACACCGATCAACAAATCACTTCTTTCTACTAGGCGTCTGATTGCGTGCTACTTCATTGTCGAACGTCCCCCCCCCAAAACTAACGATAAAAACGTCCAAAGCATATTTGAAGCAATTAAACAAATTGGTGGGCAAGCATGTAAAGCATAAGCAACACTTGTATGAGAGATCCAACGATGCATGGCATATGTCACAGTATATCACAAACGGCCAGCTTGCACAACGCCATATCTGCCCCGGGGGCCCCAAGTACAGACAGACACTGGCGCCACACATGCACCTCAACACAGCTACTTCCAATGGGCCAGCTCCTGCCACGTCAAAACGGTCAGAATGGGGTACCCGAGATAATCAATCATGGCAACTGACAATTCCCTGTTTTACTGTAACCCACGAGGCTTGACAAGGCCTGTCAGCAATCATCATGTCAAGGTGACAGGGTTGTGTATATACCTGCTACTGCTAGAACTGCACCCAATGCCAATAGTAGGTACCCGCCAATGTGCACACCAAGAAGGGCGCCCGGAGTATCAGAAGGGAACTTGATAGCAACCAGGCCGGGGTAGACGAAGGCCAGCATGATCCCCATGGTCGATCCCATGATCCCCATCAACTGCAGCCAGTAGAAAAATGGGTTTATACATAGATCAAGCTGCATGGCTCCTTAGTGAGCTGGCATGTCAAACCCTTTCCATGCTGACTACTCAAACAGTGCCAAGATAAAATCAGCACCCCGCATCTGTACACCATACCACATGTGGATGTGTACAGCACAAGTTCCAAGAGCATCCTGCTGGTCCATCACCTCGCTGGCAACAAGCAGCCTGCAAGCATGCAACAAAATCCAATGTACATCTGCGACTCACTAAGCACGTACCCACCTTCCACATGCTTGTGAGGCACACAGCCATGAAGTACACCACGCTCAGCAGCCCCAGTGTGAGCGCATAGTACCCAGGCTCTGACAGCTGCTCCCCGCCCCTCAGCCATATGCTGATCACCTCAGCACGCAGCGGCCAATTGCACAGTGGTATTGAGAAGAGCAGGGTGAGGGCGTTGCTGACCTTCACCAGGAGCACACATGCCTGTGCGCAGACACCAAATGTCTTGTAAGCGCGTAAACCTGCCCCGTTCCTTTGTGTGGGACGCTAATCATTGCAGTAATTGTAATGATTGAAATACATAATTTCCCGGACCATGAGCAGAGTACTGCATTCCATGATGTCTGACAGTGTGCAGGTGATAGCATGAAATGTGATGATATGCCTGGCACATGGCACTTATTTGTGGATGCATCCACCTAGGACATGCATGTATCTATGACCACATTGCCTTAGCCCAACCCGATTCCCAGTCACCCATGCACACTGTGCGCCACCCTGCCCCCTCACCCACACCATGCACCTGCGCCCCCTCGTACCTTGGCAACCCCTGGCCCAAACCTGGGGCTAAGGTCAGCCATATTGAAATTTGACAGCGCGTCTCCCTGCGTCTCATCCCCAAAAAGCGCGTATCCTCCCACCCCAAACGAGAGGTACAGCACTGAACACAACAGCAGGGTGGTCTTCACCACCCCCGTCATTCTCCGGGTGCTGTAGCCCTTGAGGTCTTGCATCAAGGGGTGGATTGCAAACTGGCAGATGTAGGCGGTCAGCATGATGGGCAGCACAGCCATCAGCTGCACGATGGCTGCTGCCAGGGATGTCCCGGGATGTCGGAAGTCTGGCAGCCAATGTAGCGTTGGCAATCCGCCTGCATATGGGCCCGGTCCTCAGCTGGTCAGTGCTACATGCAGATGGCAACGGCATGCAGCTGACGCATATCGCCTGATTGTGCCGTTGCAAAGTGCAGAGGCTTCCATGCCAAAACCCAGCATTTGTGATACCACATGCAGTGCAGTGTGTCAGTGGGCAGTGAGCCATTACTAAACGTGCCACCAGATAAAGCAACCCAGCTGATCAGTGCGGTGCACACAAGGCAATGCCAATGCTGAATCCTCTCTATTGCATCATTGCAATTGCAATCACAGGGAAGGCTATAATGCCAAATGCCAGCTCGTATGGTTAATTACTGATGTGATAGTGCCACAATGTCCCAATGTGGTAACAGGCAATTCCACATGAGCATGTAGATGCTGCTGGCTCACCTTGCACCCCTGCTGCTATGCACAGCACCACCGTCACCACCACAAACAGGACGGTGCATGACAGGCTTGCGGCACTGATGTTGGCCAACCTGCCCAAAGTCCTGCACAGTGGCGCAGTGCGTCGATTGCATATTAAATGTGGGAATACGACGTGAATGCCAGCTAGTCAAGCCAGCAAGTCAATCATGCCAGCTAGCCAATCATGCCATGATGCGTATGGCCTGGGCCTGGCATTGTGCATAACGGTACGAATTGCTATGCAAGCATGACACTGCCGCATGGTGGACTCACTTGTGGAAAGGATGCGTATACCATATTTGCCCAATCCTAAGTTTTATATTGCTCTAATATACATATAGGCGCATGGTGCACATGGCACGAGTGTGGCCATCTGCATGGGTATGACCTTTTGGCCTTCTGCAGGGTATAGATACCACACCCCACCACCCGCTACAGCATGGGAGCTGACTGACCATGCAGCATGACACTGCGGGCCTGCATGTGGACTCACTTGCGTGCGCACACAGATCTCACAAAGAACCATGTGATGACACTGCGGCATGCATGTGGATTTACTCAGGGGTATACCAATAATGTCAACCCAGGTTAGTGCACTTAGTGTACCCCTGACTTACTTGGGTGCGCACACCGGTGCCACAAAGAGCCATGTGATGACCGTGAGCACACAGGTGCGGTTGGTTACCCACGCGTACAGCCAGTCAGGCAGCTCCTGGCTGAACTCGGGGAGCACGCCTTGGAACACATCGTTTCCTGTGCATGCCAGGGATATGGGTGCTGTGTAAATTGTGATCATGCAAGCGCTGTGTAAATTGTCAAACATGAATAAAAAATTATCACTAATGCAGCAATCATTTGCAGGCCACCTTACCGATCAATATGTCGGCGATCACAATGAGGTAGATGGCCATGTACCCGAGAAGGGCAACGATAAGGACCACCCGCATGGACCACGCAGTGCGGGGCCCGTACTGCGTTTGCAACAAGTCATTGTACGTTCGCTTGTTCAGCTTCTCCGAACACCTGCATGACTTACAGCCGCCATGTCAATGCCCAGGCAAAGTGGGTGCGTGCAAATTGAGCAACTATAAAACCACTGTGTAGGGTCTAGGTTTTAGGGTTTAGGGGCACACCTGATGAGCACATACACCGAGAAGTATGCAATCAGCGCAACTCCAACGAGAGACAGCCCACCACAAACCAGTCCCAGCAGTGCAAATGCTCTTGGCAGCGCCAGTGTGCCAGTTCCCAGTATGACATTCACGAGGTTGAAGACTGACGCTGAGACTGAGCTCTGCCTAAAGTGTGAAGTGGTCTCCTCCTCAAGGAAGATGTCAGAGGTGCTGGGTCTTTCCTCTTCAGCATAGCTGAAAATCTTGTCACTGAGCAGCACCGGAAAACAAGTTGTTGACGGCATGGCTGGGTGCACATGACAGTGCTGCTGCAAATGCCATTTCATGCAGTATTGAGGTACAATGGTTGGACAAGAGGCACGCTAAACTGTACTGGTACAAAAATAATCTGTGCGCAGTTGAGTCTAGCGCAGCCGCAAGCAGGAGACAGTGAGAGTGACAAGTGAGAGTGGCTGCAAGCATCTGCGTCTGCATGCATCGGCGCAAAGTCACGCCGGCACCTAACTACGAACACAGTGACTCATAAAGTGATGCTGGTTGACGCACTTGTCTTGCAGCAACGGCACAGTGATCCCCTGGTGTTCTGGTGGTGTCAACAGCTCTCCCACATTCGCCATGGTGGTGCGGGATGCCTGGACTGTTTTAAAATCACCCCATTCCTAAAAGGCTATAAGTTCAAGAGACAGCGCTCGAAATGGCGACGTGCACACAGTGTATCCACTGCAGTAAAAAGAAGGGCCGCGTTTATACCTCTTATCCTGGGCGTGCCCACAGCGCAACTCATATATATTTCAGTTCGAGTGAAGGGTATTCAGGTACTGTCAGGCATACCTGAATACTGGTAACGGCTCTATAAGAGACTGTCGTTGTCCTGATATGCCTTTCACAACTACTGTTGTTGCTGCAACGTGGTGTGTGCACAAAACTTTTTACTAGTGCTCTTTGGCGGCCCATATCATATGCATGCATTGAACTGATTATGCATGCACATATTGATCTGCGCTGTGTAAACCAACAGCTGGTTAGACGGTCCCATCTTGCAATTCAAACCTCTTTTCTCCGTGGGTTTTCGGTTGTGAATGTCTGGGTATGAGCCTTGGCTTTGCTTTTGAGTGCAACATAGTATGTAGTCGTCGACTTCAAACTGTCGTGGTTTGAACCTCCTGTTCAGCAAACAGGGCTGTACTCGTTGCCCACAACGGTAGACTGCGGTATGGCTTCTTCAGAAGACAGCTGGGAAAGCAAGATACTGAAACTCTTCAAGCAGCACCCCAAGGTGGGTACTGGCAACAACCCCCCTAAACCTCCACTCCAATCTCATAGAACGTACATTCATACTTCCAATAAAACGTACACAAAGCTTCACACTTCCTAAAGGACACTTGACCACAATTCTAGGCTGGGCAATACCAGAGTGTTTTCTTTCCAGCAACGCTGCATTTGACCCTAGTTGCCACCAATTGCCAGGGCTTGACCGACGATGTCATCCAGCGGGAGCTTGATATCTCCCTTGAGGAGCAGCAGCATGCACTCAACTACCTCCTCAAGCACTCCAAGCTGCGCATCTTCCAGAACAAGTCAGAGCCCAACAAACATATCTACAAAGAGGTGGACGCCTCGGAAGCAGCACGGTAGGTGACAGCGAGCCACTGCAGCAAACAGACCTGCTCACTGGCATGGCAAGCTTTAAGAGATTGGCATGGTGTTCCGTGCAGATTAAAGGGTCTTACAGCTGAGGAGCTGCTGGTGTACCAACAAGTACAAAACTCCAGCAACATGGGTAGGTCTCCCTGTTTTGCGTTACCAGTGGTGCAACTCTTACCAAGGTTATAATGCACGGACTTGTTTGGTACATTCTCATGTCCTGCGGTACAGGAAGAGTAGCATTCACATTGCAACAGTTTGCGCTACCCTGCACTTGCAAAGCCAAACCCGGGCTGAACACCAATGTGTCCTGGCAGACAACCTATTACGCTGCATATGGTACCCAACAGGCCGGACACCAAGCATCCGTCCACAGTACATTCGTAGTGTTTGCAAGGCTCTAGACGCACCCTCACTTGCATTTCACCCCCAGGCATCTGGACCAAGGACCTCAAATTCAAGACTGGGCTGCAGCAACCCATGGTGACCAAATGCCTCAAGGTGCTGGAGCAGCGCAAGCTGGTCAAGGCTGTCAAATCAGTGCAGAATGCGTCCCGGAAGGTGTACATGTGCTTTGAGCTGGAGCCTGCACGGGAGCTGACGGGAGGGGCATGGTACGGACTGCAGCTGTGCATGGGGGGCTAGCGCTTGCACTAGCATGGAGCAACTCCAATCTGGCACTAACATGCAGTAAAATCAACCATTGCACCAGCGACTGTAGCACTGCAGAGGTGCATGTCGTTCATTGTGATGCAAAGGCATATGGAATTTTGACAGCCATGGGGTTTGTGGGCTTGTCTTTGCACAATATACCATCCGTATGGGCAAGCTTTATACGGTGAAACTGCTCATTGCAGGTACACAGAGCAAGAGTTTGATTCAGAATTCATCGAGGTCCTGCAGAAAGCATGCTACGCATACATCGACCGATCCGGGGACACGACGCTAGCAGCGATTGCTGACTTCATCAAACACTCGGTAAGAATGGAGTGCACCAGAATATGCAGACATTCTCATGCATGAATGAAATCTTCAACCTTGCCATGGTGGATATAAATCACCGATGATCTCAAATGACAGGCAATGCAGTGGCCCAGGCTTCCCAGCCAGACACCAGCTTATGCCACACCTCGCATGGAGTGTAATTGTAGCATATACAATGTAACCATACCGTATAGACTGTTAGTACAGTGTATATGGAGTCAAAACAATAGCATAATGGAGAGTTATCCACACGGTAAATTGGGTGTAAAATGTACTATAAAAGAAATGTAATCGTAGATGCGACCATCACCTGCAGGGGCTGTCCAAGGTGGACCTGTCCATTGATGACGTGGGTGACATCATCAGCACGCTGGAATTCGATGGCAAGATTGACCGGATAGAGGGCACCGAGGAGGGAGTGGAGGAGGACCACTTCCGCAAGGCGCTGCTGGGCATGCCGGACACCACTGCTTTCACTTCCATGCCGTGTGGGACCTGCCCGGTAAGCACTGGCGATTAATTTTTTATTTCTATTTTTTATTTGGGATTTTGTACGAGTCTGCACTGGTGGCAGGGGATATGGCGACCTGCTCGGTAAGCACTGCTGCTGGGATTGCAGTCTTAAATAGGATTAGAATTGGATTATTTTATGAATCTGCACTGGTGGCAGGGGATATGGGACCTGCCCGGTAAGCGCTGCTACTGGATCGCAGTGGTACATGCATTGTGATTGGAGCTGTATGGGTTTCTACTGGTGCACTGGTGGCAGGGGATTTGGGACTTGTGTGACTGGTGCTGAGCGTGGTCAGTACTAAGCTTGGCCAGCGGCTGCACCTGGTATGGGCGTAGATTTCCAGCGATTGCATGAGAGGTGGTTCCTGTTTTGGCAGGTACTGGCTTGTGTCGTTTCCTGTGTGAAAACTTATTTCTGTATCTGAGCAGACGTATTGGCAGTCAGTAACTGCCGGCTGGATCCGCTGTGGAGTATGGTACACATTCACACATTGCTTTGCTGCTAGTGTGTGTTTTTGTGCAGATATTTTAATGAGTGTGTATCATGTGCAGGTATTCAACGAGTGTACGGAGGGCGGGGTGATCTCACCCACTACATGTGTATACTACCAGCGGTGGCTAGACTTCTGATATATGATGCTGGGAGCGATCTTGTAACAGGAAGAACAAAGATGTTTAGTCATTGAGTGCGCGAGAGGCAAGTCCACATACATGGGATGGGGTATAAGGTTCGTTTTTTGCAACTGCATATTCAAAGAAAAATAAAATGCAGCGTGTGTGATAGACATGGTTGGGAAGTGGTGTGTGAATATTGCAGTAGCACACAAAGAAATCCCAGCTGGCTTCAAGCAGTATCATCTGTACTGTGCCAAGGTGTATCATTTATTGTACCTCATAGGCTCCGTTTGTTGGCCAACAATTCATCAATTTTACAGCTTATTTGTACGATTTAACGACCAGGGAAAGCACTGTCCAAACAGTGATTTCAAATGTGCTCTGCCTCATGCCTGTGGTTTTTTCAGACTGTGATGGCCTCTTCCTGTTATTCTATTTTGGTGGGATGACAAGAAATAATTAGTTGCTTTGCCATGAGCACTCTACTATGAGAAGTATTTACAAGGGTACTGCTACAAGTCTATGCCAGCTTATAGACCTGCATGTTGCTGTTTGTAAAGACTGCACTAGCCTTTCCCCCAGCAAGCTACTGTTACGTCTCCTCAACCACCCAGACCGGCATGGCTGGTATATTTCAAGATGCAGACATGTGCCTCACCCACTGCTTTGATATGTGTATGTGACCCCAGCAACTATTTTCTAAAACTATCGTGACTATCTCTCAGCACCGTTTTCAAAGACTATGGTGACTACCTCTGAGCGATGTGCAAAACTCCTGGCTAAGTATAATATGCAGCACTCCGGCACAGTGAGATGATTTATCATATAACAAAATAAGCACCTACTTTGCCATAGGGGAAAGTACTGAAGCTAAAAGGCCACCGTAGCTGGGCAGTGTCAAAGTTGCAGATTTGCAGGCCCCGACTTCTCTCCAGCATTGTGGCCTTGAACATTGTACCAGGAGCCCACTGGAAGGCGCAGGCGAGCCTCAACAGGCAGGCCAATGGGACAAGGTGCACACAGGAGGGAACCTGGACCAGGAGTGTCTGTGGGTTTCTAGCATGGCCTGAGACTCTGGCTAGCAACCCACAGACATTTCTGTTCCAGGTTCCCTCCTGAGTGCACTTGTCTCATTGGGCAACTGCTTGGTGTGAGTCTCAGGCCCGAAGGTGGCCTTAACCAACCGTCCAAGTTCAGGGGCCGGTGAATATACTGCGTTTCCTGAGAGAGAGAGGCCTGAAAGTGAATAGGCCTCAATACAGGCAGTAACACAGTGGAACCAGTTGAGTGGAACACAGGTCTGTGGGACCCTTTGCAAAACGCATGCATGCATGCATCAGACAGTGCAGATATTTCAAAAATTTTGCCTCAAGATTGGGGCCTGATATCTTACCTTCACTCACTCTTTCCTATCCTTTCTACCCTCCAACTTGTCCTTGAAGGGGAAGGGTCCCACCTTGCCTTCCAGCCAGCCAACCCCCTTGCACAAAGGCAAAAACCAGTTTGGGTTTAAACGGCCGTGTTGGCACCCAAGGGCAGTGTACCCCTGCTTTACAGAACCAGCTTATACTTATTCCCACTCGTCGAGGAACGGGTCCAGCACGTTTTCCTTCCAGTCCTTGAGGAAGCTCCCGTTGGAGCTCCTGATGTATTGGGCGATGTCACCGACGTGCTGAGTGTTCTTGTGGAGGCTCCTGGTGAGCTCATGGTGGCTTGAGCAAGTTGAATTAGAACTGTGACCCCCACAACCCCCAAAGCGGGCCAGAAAGCCTTGCCCATAAACTCAAAGCCCTTCTGGAAAGGGTTGCTGTGTCCTGGAGAACAAAACCACAGGACACAGGTACTTCGGACCAAGAGCACTTGCAAGTTTTTCATATGACAAGCCCAACAAAAACTGTCCTGTTTCTGTGTACTCACCCTGAGCTGGAGCTGGTGCTGGTGCTGGAGGGGGTGAAGCTGTAGCTGCTCGGGGAGGGCTATCAGCCTCATGCCTTGGGGGCGTTGACCCCTGGACTGGCCTGGACTGCAGAGACATGGCTGGCTTGATCCTGATAGTCCAGTTGTGACAAAGAGCTAAAGTTTTCACCTGTGCACAGCCCTTCCTCATTTGATGCGGCAGGTCTGCAGCTAGGATGTATATATATAAACACATTGTGGACACGCAAGTCAGGCATACCCTAGTCAAGGGTCACGACAATACCCTAGCTAGAGTTGACCAGTAGGGTACTGACTGTGGTTTGTCTCGTCAGTAGAGCATGGCAGTGGTTGACTGGCAGCGTATGCAGAATGAGAGTGGATGCCAACAGGGCTTAAACACACAATATATTGCTGTGGGTTTATCATTGGAATGGCTACGCTTACTAACCATGCAGCCCCACTCATTTTCATGAAAATCACTGGTGAATGTAACTATCTGTACATCCCCAACAAATATCAATGTGTGAGAAGGAACCCTAGTTTATCTATATGCTCAGTGGCGCACTGCGGCCCATCTCATAGCAAAGACTGAGGCGATATACCCCGATGTGCACATGGGTACAGCGCAATTGTCTCAAACACGTCGATGATATGGGATCAAAAAGAAATCTGGACAGTTACACTTATAGCCAAATCGAAGGCTCATGGTGAGCATCTGCTCATTATTCACCAATGTGATAAAGGCACCATTCCTTAATGGCCATAACAAAGCATGTGCAAAGGCAGAGGCCTAGAAAGGCCACTGGTTGAACAACAAGATCACAGCATCGATTGCAGTGTGTCTGTATTTTACCTGGCAGGGCATCACGATTAATGCTAAAAAACAATCCAAAGTGGTTTTATCTCCTGCACGATAGAGCAGCTGTCACTGTCTGTTTGCAATAGCAGCAATTGCACCATACTACTTTCAATGTTTTTGTAAGCAATGGCATCCTCAAATTTAGATCAAACATTTTCTTTTGAGAAGAGCGTGATTCAACGCCTGCCACCGACACTGCTGACTGAGGAGCTCTGGGCAGTGGCTGAGTTTGTTCCCACGGCCAAGGCGTTCTGAGTGCTGGTGATGCTGCCAGGACCGTTGATGGTGTTGACAGCGGTGTTGGAGGCCTAGGCGTTGCGGCCTGTAGCAACAGCGTTCTGGTTGTTGTTGATCTGGTTGTTGCCGCCCTGGCCGCCAGCAATGGTGTTCACAGCAGTGTTGGTGGCACGAGCATTGTTGCCTGCCGCAACTGCGTTCTGGTTGTTGTTGATCAGGTTGTTGCCGCCAGGGCCTGTGGCGATGGTGTTGACAGCGGTGTTGGTGGCATCGGCATTGAAGCCATTGGCAATGGCGTTCTGCAGGTTGTTGATGGTGTTGGCTCCCTGCACTGGGTAGTAGTAGCCATCCTTCTCATAGAAGTAGCAGTCATCATAGAAGTACCACCAGCGGCCAGCCAGGTACACCTTGTTGGGCGAGGCGCCAATCTTGCTGCCCTCAGGAGAGCTGCACATCAAAATTATCTGGTCAAAACGCTGGCATGCGCTCATAATACGCTGGATCCTGTTGTTGCAGTTGCGTTATTAACATGCTGTTTATTAACAAGCTGGCTCACTGAGACAGTACCTCACTGTCCCTTAAGTCCCTAAATTGCAGCCAAAAAGTGACTATATGTCCTTTTGCAATGTCCTTTTTTAATGCATATGTATGTGACATTTCCGTAACAATATCGGCGCATCACGTTTCTGATATTTTGAAATGTCATCGATTCAAGTCGGTCAGACCTGGACTGTCACTCATTGCCTGGTAAGAGTATACGTACGTACTTTGCTGTATACCCGGTAGGTAGGCTTCCCTGGCCAGCGCCCAGTAGCTTGCGCACCTACAGACAACACCAATCTGAGATATGGTGTTTCAACAAGACAATTGATCCACTGTGACTGTTATGGTTGCACACAGGTATGCGCCCGGTCCAATGATTGCAGCAGAACCCAAATTGACTTACTCTCTATAACACTACTTCTGGACACCACTGGTCAGTGCAAGGGTGTATGGTACTAACCATAATGTGCGCGCTAGGGGGTTACGGTGCATGCATTGTGGCCCCGGGTTACCGTACATGCATTGTGTTTGCAACTCGTCACATGGGGCCACCATTGTATTGTGCAAGTAGGGCAAAATCTTCCATGCATGGAATACGGTGGCTGCTGACATGCATGACAACAGTATGTTGACCGGCATGACCTGATGGATGGGACCACTGGCATGCAATCATGATGATGGTGGGCATGCCACCACTGTCTTGCATTGTTCAGAACTAGTCCTTGCATGCAGGTTACAGAGTGCACCACCGCAGCTGTACCTCAATGGCTCAGAGGCCATCTTGTTGCATTTCCATACCTTGGAAACCCCACTGACATGATCATGCGCCGAGCTAGCCGCTGCACATGCCAGCAGCAGGGCGATGCACACGGTGGCCAGCAGCCCGCCTGTGCGCTGAACCCTTGCCATTGTCTTGGTGACCAGTACTAGGTAAGACTGCTTAGGATGCTGGGAGTACCACTGACAAGGGCGGGGAGTACCACTGACACACCAGCAAAACGCAGTTCTTAAGGCCTATAGCCTTCAAGGCTACAGGTTGAGTACACAGCTGTAGAAAAGAAGCCTTTGGTTTGGTTGGAGCTAGGGCAGATTTGCTTCGAGCTAGGGAGGCGAATTTTGGTACAGAGTAGAGCGGCTGTTGTTTGAAAAAGCACCATGCCGGCAGCCTTTATATACACGAACCCTTGTTTGCGGCTGGTTGCCAACACACACACACCACCCCAGGTATGCTGCCCGCGGCAAGGCTCCACGATGTGTCCTGACAGCTCGAAGTTCAACGCGGGAGGTAACGTGCAGATTCTAAGGTCCAAGGCGCGGCCAAAAGTCACGTTTTCCGCTGCTTTGAGGCAGTTTGTGAAGACGGCACTGTGACAGGGGTGCACAACTGTCCTAAAATGGCACCAATTTCCACCAGCGTTGCAACCTGACAGCAGCATGGGCCCACTGCTTGCCACATGGCATACATGCGTCAACCTGGGGATCCCCAACTTGGGCCTGGGCTTTTGTCGAGGCCCCGCTGGTGCGGGGGTTCTGGTACACCTGGAAAGGCATCCAGCGCAGCACCTGTATTGCCCACTCGTGGCCAACAGCGGCAGCTTTGGAAGTTCGGTGCCATGGGCAATGCGACACCGCGGGCCTTACCCACGACATGGGTAATGGGTGCCATGTCTAGCCTCGGAATTCTGCCTCGGAGCATATGCATGCATGGTGAAGCCAGGTGGGAGTCCGCGGCGAACCCTCGAACACAGTGTGCGTATGTTTTGCACCAAGGAAGGGCGTTCGACTTGTATATAAAGTGACCATGGGGTGTTGTGTCCTCAACAAACTCCAAAGCTCGATGCCACAGCCCCTTGTGTTCTATCAAGACTGCACATTGCCACCCACCTCTGTTCCCACCCCCTGTGGACATTGCTTTTGACTTTTCAAGCGCACTCGTGTCTGGCTGCAGTGTACATTCGTAGTGCTACTCAACGTTGAGTCGCACAGCACACTAGTCTTGTGGTAGTATAAAGTTTGTACCACTTTGAAAGTAGTGTCACTAGCCTCGGCTGATTTGCAGCATGGCAAGGGGTCAACGCAGGGGAGGGCTGCTGGCCACTGTGTGCATCGCCCTGCTGCTGGCATGTGCAGCGGCTAGCTCAGCGCATGAGCACACAAGCACCATTGCCAAGGTACGGTTATTCAACATGGCAAGGGGTCCATGGTTGCAAAACTTGAAGCTGATAGCACTGCTGACACACCCTTAGGGTTTTGGACTGTGCATGGCCAGGGTTTTGGTAAGCAAATTTATTGTTGATGATGATCCAAGGACCCAAATTAATGCACTGGTACAATGGCAGGCATGCCACGGTGTTGTCATAACCCCTGCATGATGATTCTGAAAGCTGTACGCAATAATTGCACTTCTCGGCCACTAACATGGACAGCGTGGCATGCATATAGTCAATGAATTATGGTGGCGCAGTGGTCTCACAGTCGCAGCAGTCCTTAGGGCCAACTGTTCGGGCACTTAGCAAACCTTACATATTACATGCATACCAGACAGGGGAAATTCATCAGCATTTATTTGCATGCACTTTCTCAATATTTATTTATTTATATTCCTGCGCAGGCACGCCAGCTGCTTGGGAGCGGGAGCGGTATACAAGCTAGGTATGACCTGTCACACCTAACCTGTAGGGATTTGTGTATGCTGGCAAGGTCATCTGTAGCATTTGCATTAGTAATTAGTAATTAGTTGCAATACAACTGTTCAAAGATATCCTGGTAACGTTTGCAACTTGCTTGATGAATCAACACCGGATTTGCGTTACCGTCAGTCAGTCAAGTAACTGAGCAATTGATTCAAGAGATGTACACCGATATATACAATTTGTGCATGCTGCATGGGGAGTAGCAACAAGCAATCTATGGCATTTCAATAAAACAAAATTTTATTGTGCTCATATGTCAGTGGGATTTGAAGGCCTCTCAGTGAATGTCTTAAAACAGCATGAACTAATTTTAGTTGAGACATAGTAAAGCAATGGCAGCATAACATGCGGCACACCATTGAGTGAATGCTATGATGTTGTGCAGCTCTCCTGAAGGCAGCAACATTGGCGCCTCGCCCAACAAGGTGTACCTGGCTGGCCGCTGGTGGTACTTCTATGATGACTGCTACTTCTATGAGAAGGATGGCTACTTCTACCCAGTGCAGGGAGCCAACACCATCAACAACCTGCAGAACGCCATCGCCAATGGCTTCAATGCTGATGCCACCAACACCGCTGTCAACACCATCGCCACAGGCTCTGGCGGCAACAACCTGATCAACAACAACCAGAACGCAGTTGCGGCAGGCAACAACGCTCGTGCCACCAACACTGCTGTGAACACCATTGCTGGCGGTCAGGGCGGCAACAACCAGATCAACAACAACCAGAACGCTGTTGCTACAGGCCGCAACGCCCAGGCCTCCAACACCGCTGTCAACACCATCACTGGCAGGCGCCTGCTGGGCGACTGGACCTCCAAGAGGTGAGACGCAACATGATGTGATCCCAACATTGTACCTATTTACAGTTCAACTTAGTTTTATTACATGAGGGCTCAGAATTGGCGTCTAGCATATGAAGCAGTGTGCCAATCCTAGATACACATGGTACTAGCAGAGTATTACAATCATTGCATGCAGCTATTACTGCAATTCCTCCATCAATCACAGTGACAATTGTTTATGGTAAACCTTGGGACTGTTCTTCTTTCATTAATTGTAATATTTGAGAATAAAGTTATCCTGCACATTCAAAGACTTACTGCCCTGCTGTGTCCATTGCAGTGTGCTGGATGCCGCCCAGCCCAGCATCCACGCGTCCCCCAACAAGGTGTACCTGGCTGGCCGCTGGTGGTACTTCTATGATGACTGCTACTTCTATGAGAAGGATGGCTACTACTACCCAGTGCAGGGAGCCAACACCATCAACAACCTGCAGAACGCCATTGCCAATGGCTTCAATGCCGATGCCACCAACACCGCTGTCAACACCATCGCCACAGGCCCTGGCGGCAACAACCTGATCAACAACATCCAGAACGCAGTTGCGGCAGGCAACAATGCTCGTGCCACCAACACTGCTGTGAACACCATTGCTGGCGGTCAGGGCGGCAACAACCAGATCAACAACAACCAGAACGCTGTTGCTACAGGCCGCAACGCCCAGGCCTCCAACACCGCTGTCAACACCATCACTGGCAGGCGCCTGCTGGGTGACTGGACCTCCAAGAGGTAAGGGCCTGATTAAATAGAGGTCAAAAGGTTGCTCAACAGATATTCTTAATTTGTTTCTATGTAATAGATCGTATTTATTTCTCTAGCACGTGATGCTGCAGCTGTCTGTGTTTGCTGATGGTATTAAATTAAATTGGTATAGGAAAAAAACACATTCCCTCCTGCATTTTAAGTTGTTATGACGCAAACTCCATGTTGCGGGTACCACTCCCTTTTATGCACTGTTTTGGGCAGACCTATTTGAGAATCTGTAAACATGCTCGCTCAAGGACTCACTGCCCTGTTGTGTCCATTGCAGTGTGCTGGATGCCGCCCAGCCCAGCATCCACGCGTCCCCCAACAAGGTGTACCTGGCTGGCCGCTGGTGGTACTTCTATGATGACTGCTACTTCTACGAGAAGGATGGCTACTACTACCCAGTGCAGGGAGCCAACACCATCAACAACCTGCAGAACGCCATCGCCAATGGCTTCAATGCTGATGCCACCAACACCGCTGTCAACACCATCGCCACAGGCTCTGGCGGCAACAACCTGATCAACAACAACCAGAACGCAGTTGCGGCAGGCAACAACGCTCGTGCCACCAACACTGCTGTGAACACCATTGCTGGCGGTCAGGGCGGCAACAACCAGATCAACAACAACCAGAACGCTGTTGCTACAGGCCGCAACGCCCAGGCCTCCAACACCGCTGTCAACACCATCAACGGTCCTGGAAGCATTACCAGCACTCAGAATGCTTTGGCTGTGGGAACAAACTCAGCCACTGCACAAAGCTCCTCAGTCAACAGCGTGGGGGGCAGGCATTAAACCTCAGGCCTTCTAAGGTCTACAACTGACATGCCATTGCTTACCAGAGCATTGAAAGTCAAATGGTGCTCTTGCTGATAATGTATCAGCATGACTCGTGATTCCCTGCCAAGGGAAATACAGACACACTGCAGTCAATGTTGTGATCACGTTGATTGGCCTTCCTAGGCCTAGGCCTTTTGCGCATGCTTTGCTATAGCCGTAATGAGTATGGACTGTTGCCTTCATCAAACTGTTGAATATTGAACAGATGATTAAACATGAGCCTTAATTTGTCCATTTGTAACTTTCATGTTCATTGAGATCCCTTATTGCCAATCCGTCTGATCTGCCAGTGGGCTTTCGGCCGAAAGATTTGAAGATGCTTGCATGCTCATGCATACACACATTGTGTCAGTGTTAGACGTTGTGCTCTACACATGTGCATGTAGGGCCTCGCCCTAGTCTTTGCTATGGTATGCAACGTAGTGCACTACACATGTGCATGTAGGGCCTCGCCTTAGTCTTTGCTGTGGTATGCAACGTAGAAGGGCTGTGCACTGGTGATATCATTAGCTCTGTCTACGCATCATGATTATAAAGCCAACAGGGTCTGAATTCAAGGCCAGTAAGCACACCCTTCAAAAGCACATCAGACTCCAAGCCGCATGCATGCCATATGGCACGCAAAAATACTACTTGCTACAAAAACTTGTTAGTCCTTCAATGCTATGCACTGCCTTCCATGTAATGCGCCATGTAATGTCCAATAGATACACTGACTGTCAGTCAGAATCCTACTTGCTTCCCTATTGAATATTAAGTGGCATGCGCATGCGCATTGTATGTGCATAACTTGTAATCAATCAGAGTACCAGTGGCACCTGTTAATTTCAATGTAAGCTGGCATTGGGTACCTCTGCCAGATCGGCGGCTGAACTGTGAGAGGTGCCCTGAAAGTTTCAGGGATAGAGGTGCACTTGGGTCACACTCAGTGAGACTTTTGGCTTGCAAACAGCATAACCAACCCTGAGAGCCCTTTGCAAACCCTTTCAAACCCTTTTGTTAGTTACTTCATTACCCCTAACCAAACCCTGATCCAAACTTTGGCCTGCATGTTGCGCACTGATCACAAGCACAAGCGCCACCATATGGGACGCGGGGCACAGTGACGTGCCAATACAGAGACACAAGCCTGTATGCTTCAAATATTGCGCTGCAAGCAAAACCGGTACCCAACTCAGCAAATATGAACTCAGTTGTCCACAGCTGCACACGAGAGATCCAGCTTGCTGCGAGGAGGATCCCCAGCCCTCGGGGCTGCAGCCTTCTGGTGGTAGGTTGATGACTCATCAGTGTGACAACAGTTGTTTGGTGGGTTGCAGCACATTTCGGTGTGCAAATGGGATGCGCAATGGTATGCCAATGCAATGTAGCACATCTACCATTTTGTCTTCAGTAAAATGCCTCCCCGCAATTGTTGTTGGGAATGTTCCCGCACCTTATATTTAAATAATTATGTGGGACACCTCACCAGCAAGGCTTCACTTCTGCAAAGTGTCAACCAAGTTTGCTTCATGTCTACAACACTGATATTATGTATGTACAAATATATACATTAAAAAATGAATGGAATTTTGTGGGGTACTGCCGCGGCCATTACGATGCCACGAGCTAAACTCAGAGCTCCAAGTTGGCAATCCAGCCTTGGAGCGCCTTCCGGACACCTTTTGGGATGCATGCAGCGATGCATGCTACAACTGTACGCAAAACACGACTCTGCACTGTTTTTTGACCCCTGAGCGTGGCTTTGGACCCCTACCCCCTCATGGAACACACCGGGGTTGTCATCCTCGCTTCCCGATAGGGGCTGATTCTGCCTGCTGGGCAACGATTGAAACTGCCTGGTGACGTAGAGGTATGTTCATCCTTTGCAAGTGGGCAGGGAGTGTTCCATTACTGTGGCTATTCAAGCGCATCGACCCAAAATGCTTGAACGGCGTGGCAATTGCCAGTACTAGCAATCATCACAGGCTGTGTACTGCGGGGGGGCCAACAACGCAATGGGTCGCGCCAACCTCGAACTGGGAAGCGGGGTGTTCTCCAATGCTCATCAGGCTCGGTGCTAAGAGAAGTTCTGATAGCAGGAGAACTCATGGTACGTTTTGGGGGGCTGAGCAACTTGTCACAAGTTACGCAGTGCGTATATAAAGGTCTCCTGGGAGGTTTGTGTTACAGATTCTGAAGTGAAACACACCCTAGTGCTGCTGCGCGACTGTCACCTGTCACTCGCAATACAAGCTGTATACCCAATCCCACCCCTACACAATACGCATTGCAACTTTTGGACAGCAACTCACTTCACATTCGCTTACACAGCAGCCTGATTGAACCTGTTACCTGTCGCTCTAGGTGCCCTTGCTTCTCTAACGCGCAGTTTTACATCATGGCAAGGGGTCGTGGTCTGCTTGGCCTTGTGTGTTTTGCCGTTGTGGTAGCATGCGCAGTGGCCACCTCGGTGGAGCCACAGGCGGGACCCGGTGGAGTGACTATGGTAGGAAGCACTTGCACCATGTAGCAGTGTTTGTGCCAGCATCTTGTGAGTGGCTCTTGAACGCATGTGGCCCTAGCTTGTGAGCCTCAGCGCGGCGCTAAGCAAGGGACAATTGCCAGTTAGCTCATTGCTACATCAAAGGTCTGTAATACAGTCTTCGAGCTAGGACCTTGGTTAGAGCAGGTCCTAGTAGTTCTTTGGCTGGTCCAGGTGACAGCTGCAGTCACTGTGACTCTTCTCTGGGTGTTCACCTGTTGCACTAGCTTTCTAGGTGGCCTTTTTCATGGATTAATGATGCCTGGCGGTGCGCATTGTCCGGCAGTGCCGAGAGTGCAATGGTATTAGGCCAAGCAACCTCTTCAATTTATTCTGTTTATTCTGATAAATCCATGCAAGTTGGACCATATCAGTGTGGGAGGCTTCAATGGATTGACAGATGCCACTTGTGCGTGGCGTGTCTACGCATTGGCTTCAGTAAACGATATTCACCCTTGCCGCAGGCACGTCACCTGCTAGGAGGAGGCAACGCCCCCCGCCAAGTGCCAGAAAAGTACGTGCTTACTCATCTTGCATCCTATGATTAGTGGCTGTGATGCTAGCCAACTAGCATTGGATACCTGCACCTTTGCACAAAGACAGTGTCTGCCATTATACAGGCAACCTCGTTTCACAAGTCAGATGGACCCCGTAATTGTTTTGGCCAGTAGTAGAAAATGGGTGCTACTGGCAGTTGACCCTCGAGCCCGAGTCAGGGTCATTGCCTAGCCCATTTGCTCCTCAAGTGATGTGTTGCACCTGATGAGCATGCATTAGCTGACCATTGGCTCATCCATACAATATCACCTGGACGCATTGCGTAATGGCTGGCTATTGACCGCATCGCCACTGACGTAACGTCACACAAGCAATATGATTTGGTGGTTTTACACAGTTTACAACGTGCTCAGCGCTCATGGACTGTGTTGTAAAATGCTTGCCTGAGTGTGCCAGCTTGTATAGTGCAATGACAGTGCGCAAGTTGTAGGGTTTTTGTTAGGGTCTCATTGAACTGATACCCTAACAAAAACCCTAAAACTTGCGCACTGTCATGACATTGGTTGGGTGACCCTACCAACGCATGTTCATAAATGCGATTTAACCTTGCCTTGCTATGCTGTGACAGTTCACCTCAAGGCAACCAGATCGGCTCCTCCAACAACAAAACGTGGCTGGCTAACCGCTGGTGGTACTACTGGAACGGTTGCTACTACTACCTCAAGGATGGCAACTACTTCCAAGTGCCAGGGTCCAACACCATCAACAACCTGCAGAACGCCATTGCCAACGGCTTCAATGCTGATGCCACCAACACCGCTGTCAACAGCATCAACGGTGGTCAAGGTGGCAACAACCAGATCAACAACGTCCAGAATGCCGCTGCCAATGGTGGACAGAATGGCAATGCCCAGGCCACCAACACTGCTGTCAACAACATCGGATGATTGCGGTCACTTACCAGCCAGCAACTCGCATGGTACTCCGTCTGAGGAGTCATCAGCCTGCACCAGTACGTACTAAGGGCCTTTTGAATCTGTGTTGCAAACGTCCTCCTTAGTACTATCAGTGCGTATTACACTCAATGAGTAGTAGTAGTCCTGATAGTCATCAGGATGGGGCCCAGGACGCTGTCTTCAGGCCTCATTCAGTTTATATTTTGACTGGATATGTATGGACCATACAGGTAGTATGGCATCAACGGTAACCGTGGTCCTAGACAAAGGTATCATACGTTGTAAGGGGTCAATGCTAGGTATTTGAGGCTCATTTTGTGAAGTCCAGGACCTTGCAGTATGTGTTGGGCATTGCGCATGTTGTTGAATCACAGGCTAGTTTTCAATAGAATGAAGGTTGTCCAGCAGCATGCACATTGAGAGAAGTTTGTCTCGAATCATTTACGGTGTTCAGCCTATGGCATATTGCAAATCAACGCAGCATCAATGAACCATCACATAGGCAAAAAAATGTGCCAATTAGATTCTTGGAGATTTTGCGTTAAACTTTTGTAGAATGTATTGATTGTATCCTGGACTTGGATGTTGAGATGGGTTTGTAGTTGTTTTGTTGACGCTGCGGCGGGAAAATTGTCACATGGCTGGTCCTGCCAGTGGGGTGTAGTTTTCTGCAATCTGCAATCTGCAGGGGTTGGTTACAATACAGAATTTGGAGAGCTGTAATAATTGCATCAATCATGAGGTTTTACCCAGTGCGTTGCTGGCAGATTCACTTTACTCTGTACTGTAGTCTGACTGCTGAGCTGAATCCCCCAAAAAAACCCAACTAAATAAGGGTCCTGTCTGGAGCCAGGTCAAATGTCCGCCCCTTGGAGAGGTCACTCAACAGAGCCTCTGGGCTCTCTAGGACCCCTGGTATAGCAGCTCTTGAAACCACAAATGTCCAAACAGTGTACGCAGTTTAGTCCTGCCAAGTCAAACCTTGATGGGGGCAAAATGCAATGGCAAGAATGCTCTGTCTGCTGGGTTGCATGCGTTCAGGGATTATCAATTCAGCCTGACCCCCAATTATGGCTGCTACAGTCACCACCAGGCTGGATTAATCAATGCAGGAAGTCTGAGACTGTGCGACTCGTGACCACCTTCATGGCTGTGGCATCAAAAGCTGAACGCCAGAAGTAGTCACAGCCACGACGCCCAGGTTTTGCTGTGCCAGCCTTGGAGGCGTGCACTCTCAGCTCCCCTGGGAAAGGAACGGTCAACATTTATGCTGTGATGTTGCATATTGAAGTTTGCATCCAGTGCGTGGAGCAATGTTCTGCGCAGATGGCTCATTAGCCTTCCATGCATCTTCACCGAGTTGTCCATGTGCCTCAAATTCACGCAGTCAATATCAATTCTGCAATGCAGAGGTACGTCCACCACATGGAATGCCTGTTTGCTTACTTAAATGGCAATGCAAAGACTTTCATACACTACAGCCCAGCATGCAGCAACAGTGCATACCTGCTACATGCGACGCAGGGCAGTGCATGCGCTCCAGGCCTTTCACCAGCTCCTGCGCTGCATCAAAGTCCAGTGGGAGCTGGATGGCACTGTTGCTGCCCCTCAGGTTGGCAAAGCATGCAACATCCTCAGCAGTGTAGTACCTGCAAAACTCCAACCACCATTCCCCTGCAAAAAAGCGCCACATGGTTTTGCATGTACCAACATACAAATTATGTGCAGGGTACAAAAATGGGCAGAACAGTGCGCATGTGCTAAGACTCTGATTCCACTGTCCTGCCTGTGCATCCTAATGTTCAGTTTATAACAAGAAAACAGCTCACCATCGATGAGGTAAAATACCATTGGCTCCACAACCATCCCAGCTTTGCCATTGGGTAGGTTCGAGATCGGCTCCAGGAATCCATTCCCCCGCAGCACTGCACATGCTTTCTTGTCCTTGGTGCTCAAGGAAACAATGCTTTTATGTGTTTGCACCTGCAATGATAAAGAAAAATATTTCTGCTTGATATCACCGCATTAAGTCCCTTACGGCAGGTAAATTTTGCATTACAGCTTCGTAAATTATGACTTGTAATGCAATCTACTATTACCTGGATTTGCTCAGCAAACACCAGCTGCTTCAGGTTTTGCAGGCCATGGTAGGTGCGTATAGTACTGCCTCTTGGAGGGTTCTTGAGTAGCTTCAATGGGGTGACACCATCAGCCGCGAGGGCTTGCAAATCCTCCTCATCTTCCTGCAAAAACATCCATGATCAGGCTGGTACTGCAGCATACAAGTCATTTGCACCATACCGTTGGTGGAATTACAAGCAGCTCACCTGCGCAGCATTGCTGACAACAACCGATTGAGCTGGAGGCGCAGCCCCAGTTTGATCATGAGCCCGCCCCATGATTGCTTGGTGGCGATCTGTACTGGGACAGCCATACTGCTCCCTGAGGCTGCTTTCCCCACCAAACGCTGCATCCTCCTCCACAGGAGGACTGGCGATTTGAAGCCGCTCAAGGTTTTGCATCAGGCTGTTGTGGCTCTGCGGGGTGTCCATATCTGCACCATGGGATGGCCCACTGGAGCCTGTGCTCAGGGTATCGCCATCTGGAAATGGCAGCGCTGAGACGGTCTGCGTTGGATCCATGGCAAAAGGGGCATCCTGTGCAGCAGCGGAGTGCTGTGGTGTGCACACCGGCTGCTGAGCCTCCACATTGTCCCTTGCGGCTGTGTTGGGTGCCCTATCAACTGCAGTCAACCATGGCCAGCTGCCTGGCGTCTGGCTGAACCTATCCCCAACTTGTGTGGCGGGCTTGTTGGGGGATGGGGCTGTCAACCGCGGCCAGAAAGTGGGCGATGCCTGAAACGCGTCATGCGGCTCGAATGCCCCGGGCTCAGCGTCATCACCGCTGTCCCTGCTCTGCACTGGGGAGGTGCTGTGTGAAGGCACAGGGTCAGTGGGTGCCTGTGCAATCGGCTGAGCTGCGGCACAGCCCTTCACAGCTTCTGTTCTGTGGCCCAGCTGGTTGAGCTCCCATGGCGCAGGGCATGGCTGTGACTGGGTGTCTGGCGGTGTTCCTGCTGTGCCTGGTGCAGCTGCGGTGCTGCCCTGCAGGCGCTCTCCGCCGTGGGGTTGGCTTGGATTGGAGCATTGGGGCTCTTTCCTCTGCAGCTGGGCAGCTGGTTGCCCATCCTGCTGGGCGCTCCTTGCACCTTCTGGCAGAGTTGCAGTGGCAGCAACAGTGCAGGGTTGGGCCTGCGGGGCAACCACTTGCCTGGCTGCCTGGCTGTCTGAAGCTGGGGGCAGGTTGCTTTGCTGACTGTGCAGGCCAGCAGGCTGGGTGTGTGGGACCGCTGAAGAGCCAACATATGGTCCTGGAGGCAGTACCCTGCCCTCCTTAACACAGTCGTGCAGCCATGAGACATGCAGGACTGGAATGGACCAGGCTGCAGCTTTCTTGCATTTGACAGACCCTTGTGCGCCATCCCTGTAGACCAAGTGTGTAGTCTCACCATACACCAGGTCACCACTGTACGTGGCACCCAGCTGCCCTGCAAGCTGCCGTATGTTGTGTCTTTCCTCGCCATAGAACCCTGCAATTGCCCAGTTGAGGTAAGTTGAGGGTTGATGTGTGTGCATCGTAATGAGGCATCATAAAATAAAGCAGTACGAACTGGGGAAGAACAAAGGAGAATGATGTACCTGTCCCAGTTATCACAAGGCCGTGTCCACCCTCAGGTCCCTCCAGGAGATTTGTCTTGTCTTGCAGAGCCATCGGTATGCATGCAGTGCCCACCAACGCAGACGTGTTTACTGTCTACACCCCGCAATGCACTTAAAAAGCAAGGAAACTGATAGTGAGGAGTCTTCACGGAAGTGGGTTCACAGCTGTGGACCGATGAGCTTCAGAACCTCATCAACCACCTACAGCGACTTTTGCGATGCTTTTGCCCACCGCACGCTTTTGCCCACCAAAGCCAGTGCATGACCTAAACCAGACGAATAGGACTTCACACACCGTGAGGCTCTCAAGGTTTTTGCTACGGTTGTTGCAAAGACTTTACTGTAAGGCTTGCACACCTTTGTTTGCAAAGCTGTCCCCAGTTTTGCAAAAATTCAACCAAACCACGGGGACATCCCAGGAGGAACACGCTGCCAGGTGAAAACGCATTGCATGCATTTTGCACTTCCTGTTTGGCCGCTGCTTGTACGGTACCCATTCTTCAAGAGGTTGAAGCGGCTGCCCATTCTGCAGAACACCAGTACAGGGCGCGGCTTCCGTGTGGTTGACGTTTGGAGGCATGTATGGACAGCATGCTACAGTGAGCCCCCGCTTCAAAGGCTACGAAACCTTACAGCCACCGTCAGCGTACAGCCACAGCACCATGGCAGCCAAGGCAGAAAGTGGGTTCTCCAAGGAATACGAAGTTGACACCACGTTGTACTCGAATCTGCAGCTGCTGGAGTTCAGTGAGTATTTGAAAAGGACCCTCCCTACAGCCACGTTCAGCCCCTCCACCTTCGACAAGCCCTCCCTGCAGCTGCTCGACGCAACCTTATACTTCCTGATTTGCACCTTGAAAGGAGAGACCCGCGCTAAGAAGGTGATGGGACCACTGGGTTGTAGTTGATTGTCACTGTGTTGGCATCACAGGCTCACTGACTTGGTAAAACTTTGTCTACCAGGAAGTGCAACACTGCTGGCCTGTGCAACGTGGTGACAAGCAGCAGCAGCTTGAGTTTCGGAAGGTGGGTTGCTGGCTGTGGCATGCCCTGATTGCGCAGGTACTACGGTACACTGGCCACCGACATGACAGCCATCGCACTTGCAGGCAACCATCAAAGCGTTCAAGGATTTGGGGGAGGAGGTTCTGCCACGTAGGCTGTCCAATACCATACCTTCTACACTGCAGAATGGCTCAGGGCCAAGGTACTGCATCTCTGCTGAACTAGTGAACTTGCACTCACATCTTGTTTCATAGGATATATTCAGACTGACCGCCCCAAGGGGGTGTTCCTGTGGCAGGTTGAAGGAGCTGCTGTGCTACATTGCGGGGTTTGCGCTAAAAAGGCAACTGCTGAAGCAGTTCCCTTCCGAAGCCGTGCGCCTTGTCCCAAACCACACTGAACTGGTAAGCGGCACCCTACCAGTACCAGTCTGTTCTTCAACATGCTTAACCCTCCACCTCCACCCTCCACCCTAGACCAGTCTGTTTGTCAAGTTGCTTTGCTGGACAGGTTGTCAAATGCGCTCTGACTCTGCCTGTTTCCATGTAGGCAGATGACAGTCACCAGATGTCTGCAGCACTGGGTGCGGGCCAGCAGCTGGTCAGCATGGAAGCTAGCAATTTTGCAAAGCTCGCAGCGGCCTATGCCAGCCTGCATCAAACTTGGCAGCAGGTTGCGGATGATCTGAGCGCAGAGTACTCCTTACTGGAGAACAGGAAATGCACCCTGCGATCGCAAATTGTGAGGATTTGGGTTACATGCAATGCTTGCTCACAAGTGCCCAAGGCTTGACGAAATTAACGCATGGACTGCAGGACGCTTGCGGGGCGCTGCAGCACGCACAAACCGGCAGCGAGAACTGCAGCAGCGCACCGCATCGTGCAGCGGACGTGGATGATGCACGGCAGTTGTGGGCCAGCATGCAGAATGACACTCACGCTGTCACCAGCATGCTCCAGCTGCTGCATCGAGCAGCAGACAAGGAGCAAATCACACATGCCATTGACGGCACCAAGCTCATCCAGGCAGCCGATCTGTCAACCCACAGGGAGCCCACAATTGACATCATCGATCTCATTCACGATTTTGAGCAGTCATTGGCGGGTTACAAGGCAATGGCGAGCAACACCCAGCGGGATGTCCTTGCACCCATCGCATCCACCGCCAACGACAATGACCATCAAGCGCACCTGAAAGCCCTGATGGTCTCCCTCAGGAACGAGCTGTTGAGGCAGAAGGAGGTGGAGGCAACCCTTGCTGAGACCAAATCAAGGCTGGGTAAGTTTCACGCCTGGGATTGCTGTCAGTGACTGCGTGTTCCACATCAACAACATCATGTAGACCTTGTGCCTGTCGTAGGTGCGCAAATGGCGGCAGTCCAACATGCACCTGCCCCAACTACGCCACCAGCAATCAGCAGCCGACAGGCGACCTTCTCTGTACATCGGCCACACCTTCACCAGAGCCCGCTCGTCAGAATGACAGCTGACAATCAAGCGGCTGGGTTGGCGACCCCACCCTGCACCACTCCTGGTAAAAATTTCGCTTCCATGTAAATTTTTCATCGTTTGCACCCTGAACGCCGCATGATGTACCCCGCACATGCTCACACATGTGCTGTATTTACATCCAGGGGTACATACTTTGGCATGGCAGCAGGCAGCTCGCGATGCAGCTCGGGATGCAACCAGCCCTGCACAGCCAGCGGTTCTGGTGTGCACTCCCCCGGAGAGCACTGCATCCTGTGTGCTCCGGATGCCTGAGGTGGATGGTGTTTTTGGGTCGCCGGATGTCTGTGGTGACCCAGATACACCCACAGCAAGCCATAGCCTGGCGTGTGAGCAAGCTGGCGACGTTGCCTATTCTCAGATCAAGCCACACAAGCTGCCCAGCGACCACACCACGCCAAACAGCATGGGTGGCAATGCAGCGCACAGCGTGACTCCTCTCCAGCCTTACATGTCGCCTGACCCCATGCTGTCAGCAACGAGCAGCTTGTCTGGGCAGACGTCCCTGGGGCCGCGGCACCTGACGTTCACAGGTGAGAGTGGGAACATGCCAGGAACTGGGCACTGGGCACTGTTTGTTTGTGCAAGTAATGCATGCGCTCCGTTGCCTGTGCCACATGTGCTGCTGTGTGTGGATGCGATTTTTTCCTTCTGTGCACAGTGTTGCTTGAATTTCAGCACATTACTCTGAAGGCGAAATTTCAAAGTGCTGCCGGTCACCTGGCTTTTCTGGGGTGCAGATTCGTTGACTCAGGTCACAAGGGACCGCTCACCAGAGCCAAGGGAGGGGTCATTGACGTCCGCCCGCAGGGGTTCATCAACGTCTGCCTCCATGGCGGAGCTCAAGGCCCGCATGGACAGGTTGAAGAGCGTGGCACGTTAGGGAACGACTGGGCGGCGGATCTCCTCGTACAGATATCTGCCAGCATTTTAAACTTGAATACGATTTTTGCGAGGATTATTCCTTTACAGGATTACAGGATTTTGACAGTCACAGACAGGGAACTTACCTTCACATTTCTACCTGGTGGTGCAGTGCTAACAGAATAACAGAATAATACCTGTTAATTGGGTTAATCCAAAGCCTATGACTCGGTAGATAGGGACACAGCGTGGAAGGTGTTAGAATTGAGAGGTGCTGATCCCAAGCTTGTT